>JACXIU010002373.1:0-16338 GCA_014737455.1 Bombus consobrinus | reverse complement strand
AAATGGAGAAAAACGAGCGTTCAAACGTCGAAATATCTCAATCAGGAAGGAGATAACGACAGTTTTCGTCTAAATCGAGAAATGGTTGCGTTTTGCGTGCAGAAGCGCTCGTATCGACGCTGACACTGTTGTGCACTACATTCCGCGTGTAAAATGCAGTAAAACGAGCGTTTAAACGTCGAAATATCTCAATCAGGAAGGAGATAACAACAGTTTTTGTCGAAATCGAAAAATGCTTGCGTTCTGCGAACAGCAGAGCTCGTTTCCACGCTGAAACTGTTGTGCACAACGTTCCGCGTGTAAAATGGAGTAAAACGAACGTTTAAACGTCGAAATATCTCAATCAGGAACGAAATAACGACAGTTTTGGTCGAAATCGAGAAATGGGTGCGTTTTGCGAGGAGCAGGGCTCGTTTCGACGCTGACACTGTAGTGTACTACGTTCCGAGTGTAAAATGGAGTAAAATGAGCGTTTAAACGTCGAAATATCTCAAACAGTAACGAAATAACGACAGTTTTCGTTGAAATCGAGAAATGGTTGCGTTTTGCGAGCAGCGGAGCTCGTTTCGACGCTGAAACTGTTGTGCACAACGTTCCGCGTGTAAAATGGAGAAAAACGAGCGTTTAAACGTCGAAATATCTCAATCAGGAAGGAGATAACAACAGTTTTCGTCTAAATCGAGAAATGGTTGCGTTTTGCGTGCAGTAGCGCTCGTCTCCACGCTGACACTGTTGTGCACTACGTTCCTCGTGTAAATTGGAGTAAAACGAGCGTTTAAACGTCGAAATATCTCGAACAGGAACGAAGTGACGACAGTTTTCGTCGAAATCGAGAAATGGTTGCGTTTTGCGAGGAGCATGGCTCGTTTCGACGCTGACACTATTGTGCACTACGTTCCGCGTGTAAAATGGAGTAAAATGAGCGTTTAAACGTCGAAATTTCTCCAACAGGAACGAAATAACGACAGTTTTGGTCGAAATCGAGAAATGGATGCGTTTTGCGAGCAGCAGAGCTTGTTTCGACGTTGAAAATGTTGTGCACTACGTTCCGTGTGTAAAATGGAGTAAAACGAGCGTCTACACGTCGAAGTATCTCAAACAGGAACGAAATAACGACAGTTTTCGTCGAAATCGAGAAATGATTGCGTTTTGCGAGGAGCAGGGCTCGTTTCGACGCTGACACTGTTGTGCACTACGTCCCGCGTGTAAAATGGAGTAAAAAGAGCGTTTAAACGTCGAAATATCTCAAACAGTAACGAAATAACGACAGTTTTCGTCGAAATCGAGAAATGGTTGCGTTTTGGGAGCAGCAGCGCTCGTTTCGACGCTGACACTGTTGTGCACTACGTTCCGCGTGTAAAATGGAGTAAAACGAGCGATTAAACGTCGAAATATCTCAATCAGGAAGGAGATAACGACAGTTTTCGTCTAAATCGAGAAATGGTTGCGTTTTGCGTGCAGTAGCGCTCGTCTCGACGCTGACACTGTTGTGCACTACGTTCCGCGTGTAAAATGGTGTGAAATGAGCGTTTAAACGTCGAAATATCTCAAACAGGAAAGAAATAACGACAGTTTTCGTCGAAATCGAGAAATGGTAGCGTTTTGCGTGCAGCAGCGCTCGTTTCGACGCTGACACTGTTGTGCACTACGTTCCGCGTGTAAAATGGAGTAAAACGAGCGTTTAAACGTCGAAATATCTGAAACAGGAACGAAATAACGGCAGTTTACGTCGAAATCGAGAAATGAATGCATTTTTGCGAGCAGCAGAAATCGTTTCGACGCTGGAACTGTTGTGCACTACGTTCCGCGTGTAAGATGGTGTAAAATGAGCGTTTAAACGTCGAAATATCTCAAACAGGAAAGAAATAACGACAGTTTTCGTCGAAATCGAGAAATGGTTGCGTGTTGGGAGCAGCAGCGCTCGTTTCGACGTTGACACTGTTGTGCACTACGTTCCGCGTGTAAAATGGAGTGAAATGAGCGTTTAAACGTAGAAATATCTCAAACAGTAACGAAATAACGACAGTTTTCGTCGAAATCGAGAAATGATTGCGTTTTGCGAGGAGCAGGGCTCGTTTCGACGCTGACACTGTTGTGTACTACGTTACGCGTGTAAAATGGAGTAAAAGGAGCGTTTAAACGTCGAAATATCTCCAACAGGAACGAAATAATGACAGTTTTCGTCGATATCGAGAAATGATTGCCTTTTAGCGAGGAGCAGGGCTCGTTTCGACGCTGACACTGTTGTGCACTACATACCGCGTGTAAAATGGAGTAAAAGGAGCGTTTAAACGTCGAAATATCTCAATCAGGAAGGAGATAACAACAGTTTTCGTCGAAATCGAAAAATGCTTGCGTTCTGCGAACAGCAGAGCTCGTTTCGACGCTGAAACTGTTGTGCACAACGTTCCGCGTGTAAAGTGGAGTAAAACGAGCGTGTAAACGTCGAAATATCTGCAACAGGAACGAAATAACGAGATTTTTCGACGAAATCGAGAAATGGTTGCGTTTTGCGAGGAGCAGGGCTCGTTTCGACGCTGACACTGCCTTGTACTACGTTACGCGTGTAAAATGGAGTAAAATGAGCGTTTAAACGTCGAAATATCTCAAACAGTAACGAAATAACGACAGTTTTCGTCGAAATCGAGAAATGGTTGCGTTTTGCGCGCAGCAGAGTTGGCTTCGACGCAGAAATTGTTGGTCACAACGTTCCGCGTGTAAAATGGAGTAAAACGAGCGTTTAAACGTCGAAATATCTCAATCAGGAACGAAATAACGACAGTTTTCGTCTAAATCGGGAAATGGTTGCGTTTTGCGTGCAGTAGCGCTCGTCTCGACGCTGACACTGTTGTGCACAACGTTCCGCGTGTAAAGTGGAGTAAAATGAGCATTTAAATGTCGAAATTTCTCCAACAGGAAAGAAATAACGACAGTTTTCGTCGAAATCGAGAAATGGTTGCGTTTTGGGAGCAGCAGCGCTCGTTTCGACGCTGACACTGTTGTGCACTACGTTCCGCGTGTAAAATGGAGCAAAATAAGCGTTTAAACGTCCAAATATCTCAAACGGGAAAGAACTAACGACAGTTTTCGTCGAAATCGAGAAATGATTGCGTTTTGTGAGGAGCAGGGCACGTTTCGACGCTGACACTGTTGTGTACTACGTTCCGCGTGTAAAATGGTGTAAACTGAGCGTTTAAAGGTCGAAATATCTCAAACAGGAAAGAAATAACGACAGTTTTCGTCGAAATCGAGAAATGGTTGCGTTTTGCGCGCAGCAAAGTTCGTTTCGACGCTGAAGTTTTTGTGCACAACGTTCCGCGTGTAAAATGGAGTAAAACGAGCGTTTAAACGTCGAAATATCTCAATCAGGAAAGAAATAACGACAGTTTTCGTCGAAATCGAGAAATGGTTGCGTTTTGCGTGCAGTAGCGCTCGTCTCGACGCTGACACTGTTGTGCACTACGTTCCTCGTGTAAAATGGAGTAAAACGAGCGTTTAAACCTCGAAATATCTCAAACAGGAACGAAATGACGACAGTTTTCGTCGAAATCGAGAAATGGTTGCGTTTTCCGAGCAGCAGAGCTCGTTTCGACGCTGACACTGTTGTGCACAACGATCCGCGTGTAAAATGGAGTAAAACGATCGTTTAAACGTCGAAATATCTGAAACAGGAAAGAAATAACGGCAGTTTACGACGAAATCGAGAAATGAATGCATTTTTGCGAGCAGCAGAAATCGTTTCGACGCTGGAACTGTTGTGCACTACGTTCCGCGTGTAAAATGGAGTAAAACGAGCGTTTAAACGTCGAAATATCTCAATCAGGAACGAAATAACGACAGTTTTCGTCGAAATCGAGAAATGGGTGCGTTTTGCGAGGAGCAGGGCTCGTTACGACGCTGACATTGTTGTGTACTACGTTCCGCGTGTAAAATGGAGTAAAACGAGCGTTTAAACGTCGAAATATCTGCAACAGGAACGATATAACGACAGTTTTCGTCTAAATCGAGAAATGGTTCCGTTTTGCGTGCAGTAGCGCTCGTCTCGACGCTGACACTGTTGTGCACTACGTTCCTCGTGTAAAATGTAGTAAAACGAGCGTTTAAACGTCGAAATATCTCAAACAGGAACGAAATGACGACAGTTTTCGTCGAAATCGAGAAATGGTTGCGTTTTGCGAGCAGCAGAGCTCGTTTCGACGCTGACACTGTTGTGCACAACGATCCGCGTGTAAAATGGAGTAAAACGATCGTTTAAACGTCGAAATATCTGAAACAGGAAAGAAATAACGGTAGTTTACGTCGAAATCGAGAAATGAATGCATTTTTGCGAGCAGCAGAAATCGTTTCGACGCTGGAACTGTTGTGCACTACGTTCCGCGTGTAAAATGGAGTAAAACGAGCGTTTAAACGTCGAAATATCTCAAACAGGAACGAAATAACAGTTTTCGTTCGTAATAGCGAAATGGTTGCATTTTGCGAGCAGCAGGGCTCGTTTCGACGCGGAAACTGTTGTGCACTATGTTCAGCGTATAAAACGGAGTAAAATGAGCGTTTAAACGTCGAAAAATCTCAAACAGGAACGAAATAACAGTTTTCGTTATAATCTACAAATGGCTGCATTGTACGAGCAGCTGGGCTTGTTTCGACACTGAAATAATTGGTGTGCACTATACTCGGCCTGCAAAATGGAATGAAAAGAGCGTTTGAACGTCGAAAAATCTCAAACAGGAACGAATTAACTGTTTTAGTCATAATCGAGAAATGGTTGCATTTTGCGAGCAGATGCGCTTGATTCGATGCTGACTTTGACTTGCGCAATATTCGGCGTGAAAAATTCAGTGAATCGATCGTTTAAAGGTCGAAAAATCTCAAACAGGAACGAAATAACAGTTTTCGTCAATATCTAGAAGTTGTTGCATTTTGCGAGCAGCTGGGCTAGTTTCGAAACTGAAATTGGAGTGCACTATATTCGGAGTGTAAAATGGAGTGAAAAGAGCGTTTAAGCGTCGAAAAATCTCAAATATGAACGAAATTTCAGGATTCGTCAAAATCTAGAAATTGTTGCATTTTACGAGCAGCTGGACATCATTCGACGCCGAAATTGGTGTGCACTATATTCGACTTATAAAATGGGGTGAAAAGAGCGTTTGAACGTCGAAAAACCTCAAACAGGAACGAAATAACAGTTTTCGTCGAAATCGAAAAATGGTTGCATTGCGCGAGCAGCTGGGCTTGCTACGACGCTGAAGTATAAATACATGAAATTACATTACATAGAAGTAAAATATACAAAATTACATCATTAGGACTAACTAACAATCTGGATAAATGTAAAGAATTACATACGTACGTTATGGAAACTACATTATGGATCATATACATGTAGTATCGTGAGTGAGAGGCCTGGGAGTTGGCGGGGGAACCGCGTGAGATGTCGCGCGAGCCGAGGCGTTTGTTTTCCATCGCGTAGTTTTTGAAAAGAGAGGCCTACGTGATCTTGCCCGCGAGCGGTTGCCAAGGGACGGAAAAAAAAGCGAATCGAGAAACAGAGTTTGCGAGTGGCGTTGCCGAGAGAGTGTTGATGGGATTTTGGTAAAAAAGTCGAGTCGTTATCTAATTGTTAAGTTGTGCTGTTTTCTGTATGTTTGGTGTGAATAGTTCAGGTTGAACTATAATCGTCTTTTCTGTCAAATCAACATCTGTATCATCAATCCCTTGTAAATATATATTTATACCACGATATTACATACATATGAAATTGACATTACTCAAGCGGACAATTAATAATCTAACGAATATAAAGAAATACGTATGTATACATATTATGGAACATATAAAATATATAAAATTTATATTTACATTATTAAACAAGGTCAATTAACGATCTAACCAGTACGAGAATCTTCTATCTTCGTTCTTGCTCACGGCTCTTCACAATCGCATCGCTTGCGATACTTCCTCTTCTTGCGCTAGAAGAAACACAAGGAAATGGATGGAGAAAAACAGATACCAACTGAGGAACGAGCAAAGGACAAATTCAGAATGAAAAGTTACATGCCTTTACAATTGGAGTAGATGCCAAAGACAACGACGCCTCCGTGTTCATAAGTGAAGAAAAACCGGAACTTATATCAAAACAATAGTTAGTTCACTTCGCACCACTTTCCAGAAAACAATAAATAAAAGTATATGACAAACACATACATTTTCAATAAAAAAGGACTTTATTGAAAAATACAAAACAATACGTGCAAGACGATCGAGAGTCGGCGGAACAGTGGAACAGCCGCTGACACGCGTCACTCTGCACGCGCGACCACCCCACCACGACTAGCCTACCAACACCTTGGGCGACAATCAGCGACACTTCTCACGCAGGGAGATCAAGGACACACATACCAGCGGTATCTTGAGCGTTCCCACTAGCATCAGCATGGAAGGCTCCAGAAACATCACAGACGAAACTTCAGCAAAATTACAGAATTCACATTCTATCACGTACGGTCGGTGGGAAACTTGATTGTCACGTGACAATTATTCCATGGTAGATTAGGATATAAATATGCATAGCATCTTAAGCCAAGAGCTCAGTATTTTTGCAGCCGCTCAGTAGTATAGTTTTTTCGGCAAGTTCAGTTTTTTTTCAGTCCCCGGATTAGTAGTAAAGTTTTTTCGGCGAGCTCAGTTTTTTTCAGCCGCTCAGTAGTCTTTAGTCAGTTAGTTTGAATACAATTCAGAAAAGTCAATCAGTATAATTCAGTCAGTCAGTGTACTTAATTCAGAAAAGTATCAGTATTATTCCAAAAGTTAAAGTTTGTCGAGCGAAAGCTTCTATCCGTTAACTATTTATCAACTAGTAGTCCTAATTGGAATCGAAGTAGTTACGATGTTGTAAATCTAATTGCGCTATCTGTTAAATCAAACGAATTGTAAAGTGCGACCGACCAACAAGCTGTACATCGGGAAGCGATCGACCACATACATACTCCTAAGGTGAGAATTTCAATTTCTGTACACCTTCTTCTCTGTTAATTTCGGCGTTGTACGATATTCGACATCGAAATAAAACTATTCTTCAACAGTCAGAACTGACGAACGAAAATATCAAGTATACAATTAATACGGAAGATACTCAAGACATTGAACTCATAACGACCGTTCGCTGTATTAATTAGTGATCTGACACAGCCGAAACGTTGCGCTGATTACGGTGCTTCCCATCATCGAAAACACCTACGGGTTTTGTTCTTCTCTTCCCACTGTTAGCAAACGTTGCTCATCTTTGGGCGAGGCCTACGAAACCACGCTAGTTATCCACAGAGAGGATCATTAAACTCGGTTATTCCATTATTACATGCTAAAAGCAAGAAAGAATCGTGGAGGTAAGGGTCACCTCAGTAAATGCTAGCTGAACGTTGATTCAAACGACTATTAGCTGCCGAAATCAAAAGAGAAGAAAGGAAGCGTAGAAAGAACCCAGAATTAACTAGCGAAGGTTTCGAATCTAGTTTCTCCCCCTCGAACTCACCGATACCTTTTTATCTAGAACACCATCACCAATATTGTACGACAGCGATTATTATAACTCTAGCTAAGTCGAATTGAATAAATCTTGTTAATCGAAACCAACTAATTATTTCAAAACTTTGCGATCGACATAGCCCTAGTTATAAGCCGATGTAGCTATAGCCGATGTTATAATTCAGTCGAATTGAATAAATCTTGTTTATCAAAATCAATTAATTATTTCCAACAACTTTAATCCTCTCCCGTGCCAGTATTCCTGCGCATAGCAGGTTAGCCGAAGAATGGAATCTATTTGCCAGTCGCATTAAACGCTAGTTAACGCTACCTATATGCATGTATTTTTCTAATTAATTCATTAGTAGAATACAACGGTTTGGAATCTTCGAATAGTGCAGCGCTATAGTAAGTGCTACAAGTTCGAAATTTCATTCAGTTGTCGCGAAGAGCACGACCCTTGGAATAATTCAAGATAGCGCTGCGCTTTGAGTAAGTGCAATAAGCTTTTTTGATTCATTCCTTTCAGTCGTAAGCCTCAACTCGAAAAACGTTTGAAACAAATCAAAAAAAAAAAAAAAAAAAAAAAAAAAAAAAAAAAAAAAAAAAAAAAAAAAAAAAAAAAAAAAAAAAGAAAAGAAAAGAAAAATATATTTTTAAAACAGTTCTTAGACTGTTTCTGGTGGCAGCAACTACCGTAACAATCGGATTATCGAGTACAGATTTCAAATCGTATCATCAAAATTTAACAAATAGCGACTAATTCGCGTTTGGACCGTAACAATATTATAATAATATAATAATAATAAATTTGGTGGCAGCGGTGGGATACGCTCCACAGAGGGTTAAAGTTCTTACGGGTACTAACTAAAATACAAATAGAAAACATGTCGATCGCACGAGACTCACGGAATGAAGACACGGTCTTGGTGTTAACAGAAAAATTGAATGCGTGGGAGGAAAACTTCCGTATATTAACCGACATGAGCGTAAGACTTACTAAATTAGAGGAAGACGTGCGTATAATTAGGGTAACGAACGAAACCGAGATGCCTGTACCATCACCGATAACACCGCGAGAGACAAGACCAACCGATCAAGTTAAAAGACGCGATTGAGTCGGTACCAGAGTTCGACGGACACCGACCGTCTGTATTTCGATTCTTAAGAGCGTGCGAGCGAGCGCGAAATATGGTTCCTAGACATCAGGAGCCTCAGTTGGTAAGACTATTAATGAATAAACCTCGCGGACATGCGTTTCTCGCCGTAGAAGACAGTGAGGTAATGACCCTACACGATTTCGAGAATAAATTAAAAGATATGTTCGGCCCGGGAAAAACCGTTAACGAATACAAGGGAGAGTTGGGAACGGTATTCCAACGACCGGGAGAAGATATACTAATTATATAGATCGCGTCAGAAATCTTAGACTAGCAATAATAGATGGAGAAAGAAACGAGTACGGCTCCATATCACATGATGTTCAAGATACGATAGATTGGGACACGAGGGATGCTTTCGTTAAGGGACTCCCAAGCGAAATATATTTACGAGTAAAGGTATCAGGATACCAATCCTTAGACGACGCGTACCGCCAAGCCGTAAAAGCAACACGGGAATTGAAACAAATAAATGACAGAACGCGATACCAACGTCCGACACCTCCGAACAATTATAACCGAAACAACGCTCGCCCTCTGAACAATAACATCAGGAACAACCGCCATGATCGGAGATCTGTACCACCGTCGCTCAATCGTCCAAACGCTCCGGGACAATATCCTATAGTATGCAACTATTGCAAAAAACCTAGACATTTTGTAAAGGATTGCTACAAATTTAAAGCCAGAGTAGACGCCGGAATAATAGTACCCTGTGCGTCGGGGCAGTCGGGAAACCATGCAACTTCTTCGAGAGCAAGGGGCGAACCTCGAAGGAGCAACGCTGTGAATCGCCCACGAGATCAAGCGGCAACAAGAAGACAGGGACATACGACAGTAAACAGAACGGGAGCAACGATCCTCGCAAGACCGACGCCAAAAACCTACAAACAGTACAGTAAAGCCGTCATGCAGCCATGCACAGGAACGATCGGGAAATATAGAGAGTCAGCGACAAAAGGAAAAGGTAATCCACGAGAAAACAAACAAGAATCGCCAAGAGTCGGACTCAGATTCGGACAACGACCTCTCCGGATTATTTCAATAAAGCTAAACAATCCTCTATGTACTACAACTACACGAATAGTCTCCCCAGACTTAAAAACCAAGACGATTTTATTACTGGATTCCGGATCAGAAATCAATATTATTAAGAAACCTGCCTTACCCGATTCAGCAATCATCAACGAGCAAGAATCAATCGAAGTTCGAGGAATTACGGCAACGAGCCTGATCACCCTAGGGCAGACAGTAATACAGGTTGCGGGCCATCCAGTTATTTTTCATGTAGTTGATGACTCATTGATAATCGATCAAGACGGAATCTTAGGATCCGAATTTTTCGCAGGATGTAAAGCTCGTCTAGATTATGAGCGAAAGCACATCAAGTGGGGAAACATTTATATTCCCTTCGATACGAGAAAAAAGATAGTCGTGCCGAAACGGAGTTCGGTACCATGTTCGATCAATATTGCGAATCCGGAAATAAACGAGGGATATATTCCAAAAATCGAGCCAATTAAGGGAGTCTATTTTGGTAACGCAGTTGTGAGGAACCATAAGGGACGAGGTTACCTAAGGATAATAAATACCACATCGAGAGACTACGAATTTACTACTCCTACAATGGTAATCAAAGAATTTGAAAATATCAAGTCGCTCCCTAGCATGACGTGCAATGTGATTTCAAAATCAAAGGAAAGTAGATTCGATAAAATAACTAAATTATTACGCCTTGAACACTTGAATCAAGAAGAGAGGAAAAACATCGAAGAATTAATACGGAAGAATCAAGACAGATTCCATCTTCCAGGAGACACGCTGGAAGGAACTGAAATCCTAGAGCATCGAATAATTACAACGGATGAGGTACCAATAAATATTAAACAATATCGTTATCCACCTGCACATCGAGAAGAGATAAATCGCCAAATTCAAGAATTATTGGATACGGGCGTCGTAGAACCATCGATATCTCCATACAATTCTCCGTTATGGATTGTGCCGAAGAAACCAGACTCCCAAGGAAACAAACGTTGGAGATTGGTTATTGATTATAGGAAGCTTAATGGTAAAACGATTGGCGATACTTATCCGCTTCCCAACATCACGGAAAGACTGGATCAATTCGGAAGTGCAAAATATTTTTCCACGTTTGACTTGGCATCAGGCTTTCACCAAATCCGAATGGCACAAGAGGATGCCCACAAGACCGCATTTTCAACACCATACGGACACTTTCAATTTAAAAGAATGCCCTTTGGTTTAAAAAATGCTCCAGCAACATTTCAACGCTTGATGAATTCAGTGCTATCGGGATTGCAAGGAATAGAGCTGTTTATCTACCTGGACGATATAGTGATTTATTCCAGGTCCCTTCGTGAACACGAGATCAAATTTAATCAACTCATGGACAGATTAAGGAAAGCTAAATTGCGATTACAACCCGACAAGTGTGAATTCCTACGACACGAAGTGAATTATTTGGGACACGTGATCAGTGAAAATGGAGTTAAACCAGACCCAAAGAAAATCGAGGCAGTATTGAACTTTCCACGACCAAAGAAAGCAAAGAATATCAAGCAATTCCTAGGACTAGCAGGATATTACAGAAGGTTCATACCTAATTTTTCCAAAGTTGCGAAACCATTGACGCAATTGTTAAAAAAGGACGTTGCCTTCAAGTGGCAGGAAACTCAAGAGAATGCATTCAACGCTTCGAAAACAACACTCGCGACGGAACCTATTCTACAATATCCGGATTTTTCCCAACCCTTCAACCTCACGACAGACGCATCTGGATACGCAATAGGCGGGGTACTGAGTCAAGGACCTATCTAGACTACTAAACCCCGCAGAGTAAAACTATTCCACTATAGAAAAAGAATGTCTGGCAATCGTTTACTGTACGATGCATTTCAGACCGTACCTATATGGTAGAAAATTTACTATAGTAACTGATTACAAACCGTTAGTATGGATGAATTCCATTAAGGATCCTACGTCGAGAATTTGGAAATGGAAATTGAAATTGTCGGACTTTGAATTTGATATTCAATACAAGGAAAGACGAACAAATGCAAACGCAGATGCATTGTCTCGAAACCCGCCAGAGGTGTGCTTGCCAATCAGGAAGCGATTCGCCTGATCGATATCCACATCTAAAAAGATTTCAATTAGATATCTCGACCGAGGACTCTCCGATATTCGAAGCTAAACCACGCGAATTGTCGCAATACGATAAAGCGGGAAAGCTGGGAAAAACTTCTACTCGAATGTATCTCACCATAGAAGAAACACCCGTAAAATATTTCGACCAAGCACTAGCCGAAATTGATGTAAACGCAGGCAAGGAAATAGCCGATCGAGAAATTGAAGACATCGAGACAACAAATGAGGAAGAATATTCTACGTCGGATTCTGAATTAACGCGACAACGAGAGAGAACCGAACCTACAATACTTGCAGAATTGAAAATCTCAGAGACAAGAGATTCGATAGTAAAAATGAACGATCACAAGGTGATTTTCGTCGATATAAAAGGAAATCCGGTAGACAGAGGAGCCTTTGAAATGAAGGAAGCAGGGAAACTACCGCGTTATGAAGACCTAATGCTGGAAAGAGCAAGATTGTATCGAGACTCGGGAAGACACACAATATCACTACCTATCAAGGAAAGTCGAAATATTCCAATAACATCGGAGAACTTAATAAACTCGTTAAGATCTTTATTAGACGTAGTGAACGAAAAACTAACGTCCTTTAGCATTAGCAAAGGAAATTTGGAAGAGATACCCTGGCGACACACAATCAGAAAATTGAAGGAGGTATTTATGGGAAAAACCATAGCTATCGCCGTCTGCACTGGGGAAGTAGTCACACCACCAGTTGAAATACGAAATAACATAATAAGAGAAAAACGCGAATCATCTGTAGCGGGACACAAAGGAGTGACGAAAACGTATTAAAGAATACGACAATATTATTATTGGGAAAATATGAAGAAGGAGATCCAGGAATACGTGAGATCATGTAAAGAATGTCAATTAAAAAAGCTAACCAGAATAAAAACTAAACAACCGATGGTGCTCACAGATACGCCAGGGAAGGCTTTCGACAAAATTAGTATGGATATCGTCGGTCCATTGCCAAAGACATCAAAAGGAAACGAATACATATTAACAATTCAAGACGTATTGACTAAATATTCAATCGGGATTCCGATGGAAGGGACCTCTTCAGCTGAAATAGCGGACGTCTTCATAAAACGATTTATTTGGCGATTTGGGTCACGAAGAGCCATTCTTACCGACCAGGGAGCGAATTTTACATCTTCACTGATGAAGAAAGTAGCAAAGAGATTTCACATCAAACAATACGCCACGTCAGCATATCACCCACAAAGCAATGGTTCGATCGAAAGATCTCACCACGTGTTGATTGAATATTTCAAGTTATACACTGAAAATTCCAGAAATTGGGACGAATGGGTGGAATTAGCCATGTTTTCCTATAACACCTCTGAACACGAAGGAACGAAATTCTCTCCGCACGAATTAGTCTTTGGACACTAGGCCAGAGAACCCACTGGCGAAATGTTAATCGAAGAGAACATGGAACCAACATATGCGGAATATCTTAGAGATCTGTTCGATAAAATCAACACCATGCAGCAAATGGGAAGAGAAAATTTGATGAAATCCAAGTTAAAGTCAAAAGAATATTACGACAGACGAATTCGCAAAATTTCAAAATAGGAGATCTAGTATATCTATTAAAGGAACCCAGCAAAGGAAAATTTTCTGATCAATATACAGGACCGCACAAAGTGTTAGAAATTCTACAGAATCAAAATGTCAAGATTGAAGTGAAAGGAATTCCGCGAATAGTACACCTGAACAAATTAAAACTAGCACACAATCGAAATAGACGATAGTCAAAACGATTTCAAGAGACAACGTAGTACAGTAGCATATAGTATAACGCTACTTGTCGAACAATGAAGATAGCGGAAACCTAAAAGAAAAAAAAAAGAAATCACTATGTATTCTAACTACTATTAAAATATAAAATGCGTTAATATAATAAAATAATATATTGGAAGAGATTAAAAAGTGAAAAGTACCTTATAAATCTATGAGGTTTGTACACAATTAATTATTGTAGAAATTAATGTATATGCAGGAATTCCACAGGAACGTACGACGGTCAGCTGAAACAAATGGATGGATTAACCTCAATTGTCAGCAATATTAAGGTTAAATTAAAGGAAGCAGTGATAACGGTCAATGATTGATGTTCAACAACAGACTTACAGTTGACCCATGGAAAAACCGAGACAATCTTACTTATAGATACGAGAATACCAAAGATAATAAATATTAGATTGACAATTATAACCTGGAAAGGGGGAGGAATGTTAATAAAACGCCTTGGAATAGAAATTGATAATAGTAGCAAAATTCACTACCCACATCGAGAGAGTATACACAGGAGCCGATGCAGTTACAAGAAACTTACTACTAAATTTAAGTGAATACGTATGGAATACTGAAGCAGATGCTACTGGAACAGTTAAGAAGAAAACAGGAAACTGAAAAACCAAGGAAGAATTAGCGACATTATAACAAATAACTCAACGTGGATGCAATGGTCTTCGTAAACAAGAAAAAGGACAGACTATTTTACTATGCGGATACTTACAAAATATAGCATTTTTTTTTAAATACTTACAGATCTAGGATAAATAAAGGTAGTCATAATAAGTGTTGTCAATGTAACGAATAAACAGATGATGCCTGCGTGTGCGATGCAACGTATAGACTCGGAGAATAAAGTCGGAGAAGCTGTAAGCAACAATGATATAATGAACAACGTTCTAACTAATAAGATATGGACTAGCTTCAAACTGTGTTGTACAATTATGACTTAACAAACATTTAATGTTAAGAAAGTAAAATAGCCAAGGAATCTAAGAATAGGTTAGAAATCAATCAAGATAGGTTAACTGAGTATCAACGGCAAACACGATTAAATTAAGAGATTATTATATTGTATTGAGCTATTATAGTATTATTATATTAAATCAGGTATAAGGAAATAAGGTTATACTACATAATAGTGACCGATGATACAATACAATATGCACATATTAAATTAAATCAATTAAACAGAGCTATACGAATATAAACCACTCATAACCAAGCCGTTAAACAGTGTTATTAATAATTTATAGATTTCAACAGCAATACAACCCACACGCTATCACGTAACACAGTATATATACACATTATAACAAACACAAAAACAATAATATTGTCATTTCAATTTTCAATTGCACTAAAATAGAGTTAAAAATAAGTAACAAATACATAATTATTTCGGTATTAAATAAAAGTTATAAAACAAATCAGCATACTCTTACTAGACACATTCGCAAGCGGCCATTTTGGAAATAATACTGATCGTCGCGAGCATGAAGTAGCCTCTGCGCATGCGCAATGAAATACACACAATAATTATATACATTATAATAAACACAAAATACTATTATTCGCATTTCAATTACACATCATCTACTAAAATAAAGTTACAAATAATTAACAGATAAATAATTAGTTCGATATTAATAAAAGTCACTATATACTAGGGACATCCACAAGCGGCCATTTTGGAAGATGACACTGATCAACGCGTGCATGTAGTAACTGTTATCTTGCAAAACAGAAGATTGTAACAAAAATAAATGATAATATAATATCATCATTATTATATAGAAACAATAGAGATTTAATAGAGATCAGCCATGAAATAAAAAGGAAATCAAAATTTTGTAACTAATTACAATTAACTACCGACTATTCATTGACGAATTAATGGAGAAGAATACATAATATACACATGAAGATAGGAGGCACCATCCCATCCATAAGAAACAACATCTTGTACCAGCAACACCGTAAAATCACGCAAAGGATAAAGTATACAGCAATGAATGAATAAAACAGTAAACATTCTGAGAGTTATGATGAAACCACGCTAACAACAATAGCAAGGAATATAGCGTCAAAACTGGGGAACGGCCTAATCGAATTTGGAACAATTAGTGCGGCCATACTCGGACTTTTTATAATATTAAAATTAATCAAAAAGATACTAGACATAGTTATACATGGATACCAACTACACGAAACTTACGGATGCGGAATCGCCCTACTCGGAGCGATATGGCGCTCGGATAACCATCTATTGTTACACATCAAAAGAAGGAACAACACCGAAGATCAAACAGCACAACCACAAGGAATATCGATCACACCAACCAATGCAGTGGACCAACAACCAATCGCCACTGCATCCGCCCTGAACGAGTTCAGAGAAGTGTTAAGTCGAATCTCCCCAGGAGATTCGAACCCCAAGAGGGGCGGAGGGGGGGTCACGTCCCGCGCTCCGCGCGGGATATATATGTCGGGTTGATGTCAGGAATGGAGTTAGGATCGTGCGATGAATTGTTGTTAGCGTTACTCATTTTCGTTGCTCGCTTGAAGTAGTGTTTATTGATGGAGGTGTTCGGTACAAGTCGCGACGGTAGTTTAGACACTAACGACAATAGCCTCAGGATCGATAACGAATCCGCGGTCAACGGGATAATAGATGT
>JACXIU010002366.1:0-28895 GCA_014737455.1 Bombus consobrinus | reverse complement strand
TGGCGCTGGTGGGCTGCGCGCGCGCTCGTTTGGCGTGCACGTGGGCCTAACCTCCAAGCACAGCACAAACTTTCTTTGCCTCTCACTACTTTCACAGCAACTCCACAAACTTTGCACGCTTTACCATGGAGCACTGAAACTTCCCTTGAGCACTAGCTCCTTGACCGAATTCTTTGGTTTGCCAGAGATATTGGTCACTCGGAACGTAACAAAAGCTAGTGGGATTTACTTCGTGAATGTTAATGCTTCGACTAAATTGGTGTCCTCGCTTCACGAAAACTATGCGCTTATCGCTACATTGTGTATATCTCGCCGGTCTTATGAGGTGATCGGTCCGCGACTTTGTAGTGCCGCGCGCGACGGTTAAGAATACGATCTATCGAAAGCCTCCTGACGTGTGGCCTGATCTAGATAGAGAGTCAGCCGACGTAACACATGGAAATAAATATTACTGAATATTTATATGTATCTATCCTTTGACACGACTTTAGAAGATTACCCAACGATAATATTTTATCCGTTGACCAATATTGTTTGAATGGGATGTTTTTTTACGCAATAAACATAGTTACAGAAACGATCTGTACATTTTAGACAATGAAATATCTCTCCAAATTTTTGCTGATTTTTTGATGATTGTATTTAAATTGCTTCTTTTCAATAACGTATTTCGCATAAATATTTGTCTTTTCTATTACATACGAAATTAACTCTGCTGAAAAGTAAAACAAAAAGATATTTAAACGTGTGGATTTTGAATTTATACATTAGATACAGTTTATTTTTTGACCATGAAAAATTTATAAATGTGTCTCCAAAGTCCAAAGTAATAACTATTTTTATTATTCGAATCTTGTGACACATATATTCACTACTCTACGCCTTTTTCTATTTCCGTTCAGTAACTTAATGTTATTATCTATAATATTGTTTTCAACTTCTGAACCTGTTCCTTCTTCATCGGACATAGTACCTGCATCACAGTTGCTTCTTTTACTATTGAACTTTCCACAACACTATTAAAACTGTTAGAATTCTTAAAATAATAGCTTCGTTGAATAGCGAGCAGAACGCCGACAAAACGCGAGTGACTCAAAGCTTCCTTATTACAAACTGTCATTTCTTAAACGTCTATCAGTTGTTTTCGCCGAACGCACATATGAGTTCATCGGCTAGATTGATGGTTCGTGCAAAACACATATATGCTGCGATAGTCTGCAAAGGGTTAATAATGATTATAATCTGAACTCAAGGATAATCACATAAACTGAAAGAAAACTTCACAATTTGTAATAAATAGAACTAAGAATAACACGAGGTATTCATTCCCTTATTGATTTCAGGAGTGGGTCTGTGGATGTTACACATTTGAATATTGCATAGCTTGCCATGTATCAAAATTTTCAATGACTATGTTTAAATTTTCGATAGAAAATAATCTATGTCAATCTACATGCAATGTATATATTCAAATACCTGTATCCATAATAATCCACATGTTCAAATACAATAGAACTTCATGTATACAAACTGATGCCATCATTATGCCCGTTTATATATACATATGGATAGGCTTAGTTTTATGAACTTTGCGTGTTTAATATAATTAAATACTATAATTAATAGTAATAATAACAATGTAAGGATACATAAAATATCCAAGATAGTACTCGTTGTAATAATTAGTAGATAAAACAAATTTTTATTTAAGCTCCGGTTTTTAATTGTATTAGGCAAAATATGAATTAGTATAAATACATTCATAAAATATTGTCTAGTGAAAAGGAAAGCAATTCTTAACACGCTGGCTACCATATAGCCATGAATTTTATAGATTATTTTGTTCTGATAGTCGCAATAAATTGAAACATGCCTTGGAATTTGTACTAGTGATGCTGATTTAATTCGGTTTACGATCATTTATTGCACCGTGGATAGTTATTTATCTACGCTGCTTTATATTTTATTGCTTGCACACATTGATTTGGAATGATGTACAACGAATAGGAATACGATTGATTGATATTACGTACAGGCTACCTCTCATAGACAGCCAGATATTTTGAATGCGTTGTAGTAACGGCAGTGGCAAAATGAGTACCACGATGGAAAGTTAGTTTTAGATAGGTTGCAAGATGACATTATGCATTAAATAATTCAGTACGATTAAATTCGAGATTCGTCAATACACTCGTTGTCAAATTAATTTGACTTATGTATGTATGAGAATCATCTTTCTTAGTTACTGAAACGTAAGGAATTTTCGAAATAATGAAAGTTTTCCGAAAGAATAGATATCTAAATGTGTGTAAACTCAAATGTCACTATAATATTAGTTTCTTACATTAGCTTCCAATATTAGTTTGTTGATATTATATCGTAGACTGTATGGGAAGAGTGACCTGCCCTGAAAATGACACGGAGGGTCTGTGTAGATGTAGAATTAATTAAGGAATTAATCGATATTTTTAGTTAACACGATAAATCTTTTATTTTCCCGCCTCACCGAGACTCCGCAATATGTAGAAATATGTTGTGTTTTATGATAATAAGCAGACTTAAATTGGTAAAATGTATGACCGTGATGCTTTAAAACGTAGATTTGTTTATCACACGGTAGGCGATGGCCGATCGCAGCACAATTGGACTCGGATAAACTAGTCAGGTACAACCGATGATAAAACAATGACAAGGTGATTTACGGTTCCGACTATTATGATCAACTATGATTACTATGATCAACGGGTGTCTCACTTAAATCGGGTATCTGAATTATTTCCACTGTTGCTGAAGATAAAAAATGACTAACATACGATTATTTTAAAATTATGAGTCCTGGAATTCGTCTATCACTTGCAACATCGTATACGTATGTATTTAAGAAACAGATGTTAATATGCAAAAATGTATTGACGGTTTTGAAATGACTTTCGAGGCAATCTCAGATTTACTTATTATTAGTAGCGAGGCACATTGTGCACAAACACGTTAATACCGTGAGAAACATCGTCGTCATCTTTGTGAGTCGTAGCATTATAACTAACAAGAAGATAATGCAGTACAAGAGACGGATACAAAAAAAATTATTATGAACAAGATTTCATCTTAAAAGTGTATGTTTAAACTAACATTTTCTTAAGAAAGTATCCTATTACGCGAGGCTGAATTTTATCCTCGACATGCTATACATCATTTTCTATAGATTGTAACTCGCTGAATTTAAATTTGGGCGCAGAATTTATCTAGTTCTCCTGGATTCTAGGGAAAACGCGATTTAAGTGAAAAAATAAAATCATGTTTTTTCTAGTTTAGATGCTCCAATAACACTCTAATTTCAATTTTTGAATTATACAACGTGGCATGTTTGCGTCATAACCGCTTACTGCGACGCTTCTAAAAAAGTTTTTGTTTTTTGCTGATTTTAAAAAAATGTTCGAAATCGTCCGAAAAACAGTTTGTCTAATCACGTTACGTATAAACAACTCCAAACATCTTTACTTTGGAAAATCCAAACTCCAACTGCGACCTGCTGCGACATAGGAAGGAATTATTAAAATTTAATCAGCGATATTAACACCGTCATTTTCAATTTCGAAATTCTGATACCGGAATCGTTATCAATGATTTTGAAAAGTCCCACATTTACAGTTTTACATGGAGAACATCCAGTCTTCACCCGTACTTATTGAATTCTATGAAGCGACAACAGAAATACTTTATTTCTTTATACATTATTTTCGGAACAGGAAAGTTATTATGTCTCCTAAACTAATAGTTTTTCGACATAAGTAGGTCAGTATTGTCTTATAGGGAATACCGAGATGGCTTCCATTAAAATCTTCCTTGTTATAGGATCTGCAAAAAATAATTTGCACATTTGGTGTCCCCCTTCGAACCGAATAATTTTTGCTAAAGCATTTTTTTGATGATTTTAATTCCTCTAGTTTAATCTCTACCGTTTCCCATACATTCTGATATACATACACAATTTTCTGTGACCTTTCACCGATAGCCAACCCCAAATTATCTATAATTTGGGGCATTTCTTTGGAAATTCAAACCTTCTTCACGGAACTTCTAATCATATTTCCGCCAAAAACTGTCCCGGCTCCAATATTCATTATTTCCACGTTTAACACGTGACACGTTGCTGAAAATCAGTTTCGCTCAGTCCTCTACTCGCCAATTTACATGTTCCGTACATCACTGTAAATGTTTTCTTCTGTGTTCTTTTGTAAACAAAAAAACTTTTGTTTTCGCTTTGCTAAATAAGAACCCCATCTTCTTTAGTCTGTTTCTAACAGTGCGACTGCAAACGTTTTGTGCTCGCTGCTCATTTATTTGATATGAGGACTTATCTTATTTTTTACGATTACACGCAATCTTTGTTCATTTCGTTGTGTTATTGCGCGAGGATGGCCACATCTTTTACGATTGGATACGCTACCTGTTTCATCGCAGTTCTTTTCTAGATAACTGATGGTACTTTGGTTGTACCCAATGATTTCTACAATTATTTCTTGATCAATTTCCAACTCAAGGAGTTCAATTACTCTTCTTTTCACATCGTCTGAGTAATATTGGCATAGTGACATTTTGTACTACATAATATTATGTATATCTGAATAATATACTTTCAACTTGCATGAACACTAAGTACATACTAAGATAATTATCGATATCTCTCATCCGCCTCATCGATTTCGATGATTTTTAAATATGTTGTAAGCGGCATGGCCCTGGACAACCTTTTTCTTTACATATGTAACCGCCGTTCAGCCTTAGTTTCCGAGTTATTGGTCATTGGTACCGATTCTTATCTTTTATTTATAGTTTATGTAAGTTAGGTTAGGTATCATGTTATCTGTCTGTCGTGAGGTGGCCGGTCGCTAATACTAGCTGCTAATACACTGCACGGACGCGCAATTACAAGCAGAATACACTATAGTGGTACCGACTCTATCCAGTCATTATGGAAAACTTATTCCCTAGATCACCATCAACCAAACACTTTTTTCCATGCAATATTTCGTTTGTTCTCGTATATTTCTTTCAATAGCAAAAAATTATAATTACGAATGAACTACTGCTACGCATTTTACACTACACCTCCCTTACCCTCTCATCAGTTTGAATAATATGAAATAATATTTTATAACTATAAAATAATTATAAAACATAACGTTTGGAGCCACTTTCGTATTATCATATCATAGATTGGATATGGAGTCCGTTTGACTGATCTGCGCGTGCAGTCCGCGCGTGCAAGAATGTCCGCTTGTGTTCTTAGAAACGATACCCCTGCCCGCCACATAACTAACTCTACTATGTTCTAGTAGTTGTTATATTACCTTTCCTAACATAATGACTGTTTTTTTAAACAGCACACATCGAATGAAATATTTATATTGTCCTCAATAATTGATTATTATTTAGGACTTTATAATTGATTATTATTATTAGCAATGATTAGGGAACCTCTTTTCTTCTAGGAATTAACTCGACAAAGTCATTAACTCGTTAGCTGAACAAAATAAAAGAATAGATGTATCTAATGTAAGGAATTAATCGGACGAATTCAAAGCAGTCGCGTTTACAGTCTGTTTTGTATGCTCGGAAATGTCGAACTCGCGCGGTTTCAATTCGACATTCGTTCACGTTGACGAGTGTACAAAGAATAATCGTGTACCCTCGATGTCGTATCCGCGAAAAACGTGAAAGCCCGTTAGCTTGTGCGCTAACAAGGAAGAGCGCATAATTTACGGCACACTCAAGTGATTTCGCTATCTCTTGCTAGAAGCAGGGATGACGGAACACGGGAAATTGCTACGAGAGTTCGAAACCACGCGTTTTCAGGCGTCGCAATCGAAAGACGTCGGGGTTCGTTGGCACACGCCAGACAATGAAACTTGACAGAATAGTGGTGGTGGCGAGTCACGAGACAGTAACATTGATTTCTCTTATTAAAGAAAATGTTATTGACGGCAGCGAGATCTACAATACAGTCTGTTTTCGAAGTTGTGCAGGTCTCGCTGGAACAGAGTTCATTCATAAGACACTGAATCACAGTATGGAATTTGAAGGTAAATGATGTTGAGTTTCGTTATATTTTCGGTACATTTCTCAAGCAATACGTTTTTCAATTACGGAAGCGGACATGGAAATCGGTGAAATGATTGAATTTCAGTGGTCATTGGTATCAACCAATCAAAAAACATAAATCCTAAACATGGCATGAACATAAGGATAAATTCTGATTTGGTATCTAAAATTTTGTATAGAATAAAACGTGCAGGATATCTGTGCTTAACTCTCCTTATTTTAACGATTAGATTAAATTAATGTAAACTGAGTTACACTCTACTTAAAGGCTATCCAGCCTGCGACTAATTATAAAATGTCGGTTTGTCGCAAATCGCGTGAACGATCCTCGAAACCGTGCCGTATTTAAGTTGGATTTTTCAAATTTTATCGATTTCATGTCAATTTCTAACATATCGCCCTACCGTTTACTATTATGAAAGAATAATGAATCTTCTTTATAAAATTATAGCGTCTTATATGGCTTCTATATCTTATAAGGCTAATTAGAATGTTATTTATATGTAATTTTATACAATTTACTCAAAAGCTTTGAAATTTCATACTAAACATATTGTATCACATGGTATTGTACCTGAATCATTGCGTATGGCTATTTGAGTCAAATTATAGTTTATTTCATAAAAAGCTTGTTATTTGATTTTGTAATAATTATTGTATTACTATTTATGAAAGAAATTTTTTACACAGTTATAAACGAAATGCTCTTTATTAAAGTTTAAGTTATGTGTTGTAAACTGAAGGTAATAAATTTTCGTGTTCTTAAATTGTATGTATTTTTTAGTATCTATTCCGTTATATAAATAATTAAAATACATTTGCTTACATTAGGCAAAAGTCCACCGTAATCTGCAATTATTTGTTAAATATGCTATTTATCATCCTCACTTTTGGTCAGCATATTGTTATATTCTGATATAAGTTTGACACCACGATCGGCAGTACCTATCTACCACTTTTAAATGGGTTGCAATTTATAATTTTTTCCCATACGATATTTCCTTTTTCCATAATGAGGACTTGTTTTCTAAAAAATCTATAGGCATATTGTTCCTATTAAAACATTTTTCGATTTGTGTGAAAACGAAGCTATCAATATATACATCTACATAATTTTTTACATTCTCGGGAAGTATGACCACTCTCTCTACTGAATCTTCTGCATTCACGATTTTTAGAGCTTCAATCACACGTCTTTTTGTGTTCAAAGATATTACATCATGGAAAAAGGATAATGCCACACTCTCTAAAGCAAGATACCATGAATAGTCGTAAAATTTACACATCGCTATTCTACTAAAATGTTCATGAATTCTAAAATATATTGTGTATATAAATATATTAATATAAATTGTAAAGACAAATGCTATCGGCAAATAAAGACACGAATGCGCCGCGTTTCACCCACAAACCGTATTCTCGCTCGTGCTTTTATATTGCCCTTTGCTTTGATTTTTGGATTAATAGTCGAACGCCAGGAAGGAATCTTCTACACTTCGTTCGGTCTATCACACCGAGGACACCGGTAAAAGCCGAGAATCTTTGAAGTCGTTGATTCGCCATCCGTGTTATCGAAGGGAGAAGTGCTGCCAGCGTGCACGAGGAAGATTGGCGACAATTCGCCGCGCGATGTGTGTCGTCCGAAGGAACAGAAATGCAACCGCAAGTCCACTTACCGATATTCAAGTTGGGAAATGCTTTCGCCCTTAGCTAATTAGCTTAAGCACGTCTACTCTTAACTTCATGGGAATCTTCTCCCAATTTTTGGGTTCCTTCGGTGATCCGTGAACACTCAGAGCGTGCGTCAAACACCGAATAAGCTCCACACTCGCGTGTATAGTATCGAAGGCAATACGCACATACTTTTCCTCTTTTTGATGTTACAAGAAATGGTGACATCGATACGTGGTCACGGTACGAATTAGATTGCTGTGCCCGATGCCTCCACCTGTACTGATTCACTCAATATCTCCCTCCCCTCACTACGGATCGATCGAGTTATAGTCCCTCGAATTTTGCATAAATAAATTGTCAAAATTGCCGGTCCAATTGACGCTGCCAAGGACGGTGCGCGAGCCCAAGAATAGACAGCAGCTCCTCCTCCCCGGATCGCTTCTGGATCAGGAATTTTGAAGATACCCGATGACGAATCCGAAACCACTGGAAAGCAGAAGCAGCAACACGTCTAGCTTAAGCAATTTCTGCGGTGGTAACAACAATTTGAATAACAATAATAACAATATTCATACGCCAACGACGAAGACTCGTCATCTAAAGGCGCCTGGATGACAACCACATTCGCGTCGTCGTTATCTCGACAACCTCGTCCAATGCCACCGAACATCTGGCAACCTTCTATGAACCTCTTGACCTGAAGAAAGAGAGAATCTCACCAGCCGACAAGCTGTCTCAGAAATTCATTTCCCCTAATCTGGTGCAAAGCGTTCGTTGCCCATCATCCGTGGTTCAAAACGTCGAGAGTAACGTGTTGAGTCCTGTTTAGGACACAAAAATCAGCTTCTAGTCGAAAACCGTGGTAGAGACTTCGAAATCGACGATGGTCGTACTATCCAAGAGCAGGAATATCAGCGGAGGATCATTTTCTGGGACAGAACGTGAAGACGCCACCTGCGAATTCAGCCATTCGCTGATGCTCTTTCCTCAGAGGCACCCGATCATCCTGCCGAGATAATCCGTCACGGCTCTCATCATCGAAAACGAACACCGAGTGCACCTCCATTCCGGAACACAAGCACCAAGTTGTACTCAATTAGACAACGCTATTGGCCTGTCGACGGCCGAAGCCAAGTTTGCCACCTCCAATGGATTACGTGATGGGTGATTTACCAGAGGCACGGATAACCGAATCTCGCCCCTTCACCAACGTTGGACTGTTGCGGACCCTTCTACATAAAAGAGCGAAAAGATCATAACCGCCGCCAGATCAAAGCATACGTGGCCATTTTTTTATACCTCGCTGTCAAGGCGGTGCATATCGAGCTCGTCAGCGATCTCATGACCGAAGCTCTCATTACCGCTCTTCGAAGATTCATCGCTCGGCGAGGATATTGTTCGATCATAAACTCCAGAACCTCCTACAATCCGATGATCATAAAGAAAGGGTTCAGTCTTTTCTAGCCGACCGATAGATTGAATGGCGCTTCATCCTTCCCCCCTTCCACTCGCCACACTTCGGCGGGTTATGAGAAGCCTCACTGAAATTGTTCAAGCGTCATCTCAGACGTGTCGTCTGAAGAAACTTAAAGTTATAGAAAAAAAATCGTTACCTGATATTTGGCGATCGTGCGGAATATTTTGTTGTTGCCAGGAGAATGTTTAAAAAACGATTATGAATATTAGCGCGTTCGAAAGTAGCGTTTTATGGTATTACTTGATAAAGTCATTGATGATCCAATGTATTTACTATTAGTCACAATAGCCATCTTTTAGTTTGTTTTGTAAGTTTAAAGAGTTCGAATTTTGAAGTTTAGTTCAAGAATACAGCAAAATTAGAAAGATGGAAGCCAGAAATGCTAACGGAATATTTTGTGGGGAAAATAATGAAAGCCAAATTACCCTGGCTCCAAATTACCCTGCAATGGATAAGTTTTGCCTGTCTTATTTTATAATGTATGTAAAGCGAAACTAGAAGTTCGACTAAGTGTTGCTATCGCGATAAAGAAACTGGAAGTTTTCTGGGATAAAGCACGTAGTATACGTATCTAGAAGAGAAACTCATCATAATATCGACAAATTATTGAAGCTATATAAAAATCAGTGAATGTCGCAAAAAATCTCGAAATCACCGAAGTAAAATGCAAGAAAGAAAGAAAATAGAAATTTTTTATGCATTGGATGACTTTTTCGACATTGCTCATCGTGGCGCTTGAAATATAATTAAAATTGAAGAAAATAAACTTTTTTTTATTAAATCTAAGAAAAAGGAACAACCAACACTAATGATTGGAGCCAATAAGACTTTAATGGAGAAAGAAATTCGACGAGCAATTCGCATCCAGAAGAACTTAGGAGAAAAGAATTTGAAGCCACGGTGGAAATACAACGTGGAATATATTCTTTTTATAAGTCATTTCAGTTTATTTTAGCATCCTATTCTTTGTTTGTGTCTGTATGTTATAGAAGAGACAGAACTACAGTGTTCATCAACTAGTGGAACAGAAGATACTATACGCGATTATGTAAATATTACGCACGTATGTGAATCTTTTAATGAACCTGGCCCAAGTGATGCAGAAATAACTAATAAGAGGAAAAACGCAAGTCATTACTGACAAGCTGGTTGCAGTTCTAGATGCATGCAGAATAATTGATCGTGGCGCAGTTCGCATTATTATTGCCATTGGCGAAGCTCTACATGACAATTTGGATTAGTATATAATTAATCTACTATTCGTCTCTGTGCAGAATGCACTAGAAAACTACGCGAAACATTTCAATTAGATTCATCATTGCCGACAACTATTGGCGACAACTATTGGCGACAACCATTGGAGATGAACCACTGTTTATTGGGACGGGAAAATCACACAACAAATTCGAAATATGTAGATAGGCTGCCTGTTATAATTGTACATGACAACATGAAAAAAACTCTTAAAGATTTCTGCGATCTCAAACAGTAACGGCAAGGAAGAACTGTCAGCAATTTGTCACTTATTAGAAGATTGGTTTGGTACCTAACGTCTATAACTTCACGTCTTCAAATACTGAACGATTCCAAGAAACTTATATTCTGTTAGAGAAAATGACAGGATGAGAGTTATTATATCTTCCTTGTCGTGACAACATCAAATTTAACAATAATGATTATATCGTTGAAAGTATTAGGTTGTCCGAAAAGTTTCTTTCGTTTCATAAAGTGATAATAGATGAACAACAATTTCTGTTTTATATTATTTTATTGAATTAGATATGATCCATTTCGTTCTATTTCTATTATTATGTTCTTGCATAATTCAATAAACTAATATAAAACAAAAAACATTGTATGTCTATCATTTTCTTATAAAACGTAAGAAACTTTTCGGGCAACCTAATAGTAGACGAATATTACTATTACAGAGTTAAAAAATGATACTTCTATTTAAAAAAACACTTACTACTACTCCTAGAATAAGAGGACACGAATATGTTCAAGATTAACACGAAATCGTAAAAATGTCAAAACATTAACTCAAGTGCGGCACGTGTTCCCTTTGTCCAGTCGTGCTTAAATTTTGCACATTTCATTTTCTCAGCAAATACCATAATTTTAGAAGGGTGCGACAAAAAATTAAAAGCCAAAAATAAGGGTCGTTCAAATGTACACGTGAGAAACGTCGAGCATCGGCTACTGTTTGCAACCGCGTGAAAGATTCATCTTCGACGACATTAGCAGCCAAGAAATTTCTTTTTCTTTCTACCAGACGCTCGGAGTCATTTTGTCATCGACGCCGATTGACATCCTACGTGCAATTTGTTAAAAGGATTCTTCGAAAGAATCAATTCGCTTCATAAATAATCGTCACAATCGACGAATTTGTTCCAAGACTCGAATTGACAGTTTATTTTATGAATTATGTATATCCTTTAACTTTTGCCAGATAATTTTTGGTACCGTAAGGTTTACGCTAGTTTTTCTGGAATCAAACATAGATTTTGTTAATTAGAGAAATTTTTTTCGACAATGTTATGATATTTCAATGCTTATTGCATAGGAAATGGAAAATGAAATCAAATGCTATTTAAAGGAAAAAGATAATACGAAAGATTTAAATTTTGCAAGATTTCGCTTTGAAATAATTCTTCTCGAAAATGTCATAATATTACAATGTTTTCCTCTACTGTGAATTACATTTATACAATTTTTATATGCAATATAAATCCACGAAATATTTTTCTTTATTTTTCAATCAATACCTTAACATCTCAACGCTTAATTATTATATATAGAGTAAAAAAATTGTTTGTCTTGGCTTTGGCAAGTAATATTTACTACACCTGTAGGTCAATGAGTATCCACAAAAAATAGTAGCCGTAAATGTGACATTGATTTTTAAATTGAAGGTTAATCTTTCTTTTATTGTATGGTATTTTACTGTAACGAGGATCAAAAGTCCTAAAAGAACCATGAACTGCAACTCACCTGTTCTCTTTGAAAAAAAATTATAGAATTTGATTAATTCACATGTAGCAGTACATGAGTTAAAGGACAATTCAAATCATGTTGTTGTCTTGCCTCGGAGTATCAAGATCGTTAGGATACACATAATGTAAGAATAAATAAACTCCCGGGCAAACCAATGTCGCCGCTACGTGCAACCGTCAAACAAAGACGAATTTGAATTTTCCGACTCTCCCCCGACCAGTATAAATAAACGAACGCGACCGTAAGAGTTATCAGTTCAGTTATCCATCAGCTACAGTCAGTTGTCGATCAGTTATCAACCAGTTATCGACGAATTATCAGCGATCTAATTAACGAGTCATTAGCGATCCTATTTTACGACTTATACACTGTAAGAGCGTCTCAGCGAATATTGTCTATACATTAATTTATTTAATTATTTTTAAATATATTCGACGGTTTCAACAACGAGCAATCTCGTCCATTAAATCTCACGGTCAAACACACAAGTCCTCTACACACATATGCCTCTCATTTGAAATTTTGCACGCAATTATATCCCTAACTATAGCTCATGTGGAAAAATGTTTCAAATAATACGTAAATAAAACACCTCCTTTGGGGAGACATCTTATTGTAGTCGCAAGTTTTCTCTAGTTGGGTATGCTTCCAAGATTTTAAGGCGACCTCTGTTTTCTTATACAGAACTGTACGTTTTTACTCAGCTAGACGTATAGTCTGTTCCGTGACGAATTCATCGACCTAGTATGTTGGTATTCGGAAGGTCATTTATTGTCATTCAAAACTTACCTTCGTTGAACGTCCACAAATTGTTCCTTATCTTCTGTAATGCCAATGACAGATGAGATATACAGGTGGCCTGATTTAAGTGCCTCTCCCTGGGTATTCAAAATTTAAAAGATGATAGAAAAAATTATGACATTAATCTCTTCCAAGTTAAAACTGAAACATTGCAAAACATTAAACTTATTTCATCTGCAAATTGCAAGAGGCCGAAGTAGAAACTGTTTCTTCCGATCCTTTCAGAAAAAAAATCTATTGCCAAATTTACTGTTACGAATAGTCTCTTTCAAACTCTTTACATTTACAATTTTATTAAATTTGAAAGGTCTACAAGACCTAAGGAGACACTGCTCCGAATGGCTTCTTCCAAACTATAATTCAGTGTTAAAGAATTGCATTTATATTCTTAGTATGTACTAATATGCATATGGTTGTTATTGTTTATTATTGCCGTCGAATGCTCTTGAATGTTATTTTTAATGTTCGAATGATATACAGACACGTGTTATGTCCGCGTGGAGCGTACGAAACGATGCGGTGCATTGATCCAAGTATTAAGACCATGCATCTCACTATCGCCACTAGGTGGTTATGTAGTGCAGTACTAGTTTTTCTAGTGATAACAAAATAGTCAAAAGTACGAACGTAAAAGTTCAGAAACTTAAGTAGAACTTAAAGCGAAATATCCTAACAGATAACCATAAAGACTTAGGCCCGAAATTTTCAATGAATATTCTCATTCGTCATTCGGCCCGCTAATTCACCATTCATCTCCATTCTTCAGGGCCATGCTGTCCTATTCTGCTCGTTCTTAAAGATCAACTTTGCTTCCACCTTCTCTCCCTCTTAATAATCTCTAACGAACGGAACGTACTCCGAACGGCAAAGCGACGCGTTACAGACATAGGACGGTAGAAATAGTTAGCAAATCACCTATTGCACTGATCTTTTCTTTAGTTGTTCCCAACTATAATCGTAAGACCTTTGTTGTAGATGCCAAAGTAACGCACTAGACGAACTGGGAGCAGAAACGCGGCAAACCGGCTGAAATAATAATATTACTTATAACGGCAATTGTTCACAGCGGCAAAGGATTAAATCGACCTTCCCAGCCATAGTAACATTAAGTAAATAAACAGTTTCGTTTTCCATTTGCAATCAAGCGGGTCCTTACGACAGACCAAGAATCTTTTGCATCACGACGCGACGCGCGTTATTGTCTGCATAAATACGTGAATTCCGTTATTTATAAGTGTCCCGTTTTTTTGTGTGTCTGCGCGCGCACGCGGATACCTTTTCGTAATTAATTTTCATGCTGTTACTGGTAATCAATAAGTATGAATTTGTAATAAGTATAAAGTTTGTTGTAAATATTGTCTTGGAAACTGTTGGCTGATACACTGCTTGAACGATGTAGTAAATGTCTCCCGAAAAACGTATGAACGACTGTTGCCGGCAATGGTCCAGGTGGTAGCAGATGGTCTTGGTCGCGTTTCGATGTACATTTTTCACATGTAGTAGTGTGCACATATCATACATAGTTGTCAATGTTCATCATCGCACATTCGCATTCGAATGCCACACAGGCACGTTATTCTTCGCGTACATACCTGAATTCTATTGCACATCAGTAATATCAGCACTCTTTGCTTGTATGAGTACGCGTGCGTGTGTGCTTGTGCGTGGATGTTCTTCTTTTGGTAATTAGGTTTCACATTATTACTGATACGTATACGTATTGGTACACGTACGTATGTTTGCAGCAAATATTGATTTAGAAGCTCCTACCGTGTTGGTTGATGCGCTCCTTGATCGATGTAGAAATTCGTTCCCTGCGGAACGAATATCTGTTGATCGCTACAATGGATGCTATTGAATATGCGGATGTTTTCAATATTCCAATGCCCGGATGATGCTATAGCCAACTTTTAGACGCAGAGATAGTGTTGATGGCCGCAGGCTTGCTGACACCTCCACTTTTAAAAATCTGATCTTTTTTATATTTCTGTGCTTTTGGAAGCAGATTGTGATCTGTCACATGTGGAAAACAAAGGTAAAGTCAATAATTAAACTTTTTAAACTGAAAACTGACCCTAAAACTGAAAACGTGTGGTCTATTTAGTGAATGTGTTTAAGAAGACGAATTAAAAACTATAGCTTAAATTAGAAAATTAGATTTTTTGGAATTTACACAAATTCATAGTAGAATTGTCGCGTAGAGTTTTTTTATATTTGCAATTTCGCAATTACAACATGGCCGGAATATAACTTTGAGCTGAAGACTTTAGAGTTTGTATTTACAAGCATACAAACATCGTTCCACCAGTAATTTGTCGAGTCTCTCCGCGTAGCCGTCGAAGGTGTTTAGGCTGACGTTGGGAGAACAGTAACCGCTGACGAAGTACGCGTCACCGATCCTGATCCCGACATGCCCGTCCTCTTCTATCAGCGTATCCTCGCTGGGGTGGAGGCCGTTGAATCTGGTTGCCCAGATGGACGCGTCTCCTTTGGTGTCGTTGTACCAGAAGGGATGCTGTCGATTGGGTTCGGAGATAATCACCACATCTACCCGACGCTCCCAGGCAAGCTGCTGCATCAGGTCCTGCGCCAACTTGCTCCTATTCAAGTTGATCTGCAGAACCTTCAGGACGCCTGTCGTCTGCTTACACTTTTCTTGCACATGTTTCTAAACGTGGGGCACGCTAACGACCCCGTGACGTGTTTGGTCCGAAATTCCGACCCCTTGCTGCACAGAGCGCACGCAGGGGCGTTGCTACAGTTCACGATTGTATGGAGCCGCATTTACGGCAATGCTCTTTGCCAGGGCTCATGTTACATTTCACAGCCATATGCCCTTATATCGCCATATGGCATCTGTAGCACCTTATCACTTTATACTCATATTTACTTTCCTTGCCGGCAACGTACGCAGCCGGGACCACGGCGATCGCTGTCTGCGTACCCCATGGTGCCGCCTTTAGCGATTTAACGACGACCTCGTTAACGTCCTTCGCGTCGAGCCCTCTGGCTATATCCTGCCTGAGGTCCTCCCTGCTTTCCAGCGGGTCGATATCCCTAATCTCGAGGGATACCCTACTCTGGAAGGGGGAAACGAGGACCTTGTCCCCCGTCACCTCTTTGATCTTGAGGGCTACCTCGCTCCCCTTGACTCCCGCTTTGATCTCCACGAGGATGTCTCCGCTCCTCGTTCTTCTCACTCGGGTGCTATCGGACAACGCCTCCTTGGCTCCCATGAGCCCTCTGTAGGCTTGGAGCCACTCCTCACCCTCCCGGACTTTCACCAGGAGGGCCTCGGGTCTGTTACGCGTCCTCGGCGGCCTTACACCTCGGCCTTTGCTACGGCTGTCTGCCATCCTCGTTACCTCTCGTCTCTCTGGCTCTTCTTCTTTCTCTCCTGGTCGTCCGAATGGTCCACTCGCCTCCGGACTCACAGGTTATCGCGTTGCTGGGTCCGTATCGCCCCTCTTCCTTTCCTTGCACACCTCCGCGTACGTGGTGTCCCCTCCCCTGGAACTTTTCATCCTCTCCGCCTTCTGATCCTCGAGGGGTGACGTGGTTTTTCTTTTATTATTCACCTCGAAAGGCACCGCCTTTCTTCCATCCCCTTTCCTTCTTTCCACATCCACGTCCATTCGGGGGGAAGTCTGCGTAGAGACATCGACCTCCTCGGACTTCTCCACTCGCCTCTTGCCTTCCCGTCCTTTCTTGCCTAGAGTCGTCATCAACTTTCCCCAGGCATCATCCGTTTTTCTGATTGCCGCGGTGGCTGACTCGCGGATCTTCGGATCCCTTTTGGAAATGAGGTGCAGCCTCCCAACCGCGTTTTTCAGGTCCTCGTAGGCACCTCTCATTAACGCAATCATTTCCTCCCATTCGCTGGGCCTAACCAGAACGCAATCCTCCGCGGTGTTCCGCTCCGCAACCGCGGAACTCTTCTGGGTCTTCAACACCGCCCTAATGAGTGGTTCCCTCGATCGTTCCCTAGGACCATAGGGGTTGGGATACGCCCAACCAGCGCGTAAGGCTCCCAGCACCTTACTACCTGTATTGGCTAGGCTTGCAGGAGCTGTCGCCCATCTCAGGTCGAACGAAGGCCTTCTGAGCTTACCCGTGACTGTTTTGTAGGCAATTCCCCAAGGCTCTTTGTTGCCTTCCTTGGTCACGAATTCCTGCCAGCTTTGGATCTTGGCTCTTGTTACCATCTTTAGGTATTGGCCTTTGATCCCTCGGTACCGTTGCTTTTCTTGTTCCCTCGTTGCGGGGTCCTTGGCCCCTCGGAATCTTCTTCTTGCCCGGTACGTTTCTCTTTTCCCTCGAGAAAGTTCAGGCGTCCACCATGGCACCGATCTATTGTGCCATTTATTCTTTGGGATGGCGGCGTCGCAGGCTCTTATCAAGACTTCCTGCATTTGCTCGGCCATTCTTTCAACGTCCCCCGCTCGCTGGAGGGTTGTCTCTCGGAGTGCTTCTTTCTCTTCCGTGACGATTTTCTGGAAGGCCTCCCAGTCGGCGATACGTGTGTTGTATCTGCTCGCTTGGAGTCGCGGTGGAGTAGATTGTCTGTCAAATTCGAGACGCGTCTCCAGTATCCTGTTGTCACTGGAGGTTCCGTCCGCGTGTACTTTCCATTCCTTCACGAGCAGTACTATCCCCGGACTTGCCATGGTCACGTCTATGTTGGATCGTCCTCGGGTTGTTTCGAACGTGTGCGCCTGTCCTGGTTTGTTGAGGACGTGGAGTCCATACTGCGCAATGATGGCTTCCAGGGCTTCGCCTCTCTCGTCGGTGTTTCTGTTGTGCCACAGCGGTGATGTGGCATTGGTATCTATGCCGACTATGATCTTCTCGCCTTTCAGGCTCCTCAGTACTTTTTATAGTTGTACGATGCCGACTTGGATGTTCTCAGTCGGTGGGAAGTACTGGCTTACCACGTATAACTCCGTCTCTCCATCGCCTACCTGCACGCATACGCAGTGCGTTGTGCATAGTCTGGCGATCTCGAGTGGTGTTATATGTCTAGCTTTGATGCCTACTGCCGACATTGAAGGGTCGTGTTTCGAGCCTCGACAGGCGATCGCGATCCCCGTGCCAAGTCCGGGTATTTTTCCTTCTATGTTGTATGGCTCCTGCATTAGCAGGATCTCGTCGCCATCAGCCTTCATCTGCGTCCTGATTTCGTGGGGGACAATTTTGGATCGTTGCATGTTGTGCTGCAGGATCTTTATTCCCCTTTTTCTCCCATGTCCGCTTCCATCGTCTTTCGTCATCTTATTCATATGACGTTCCGGTTACTGATGTTTCTAAGGCCTTTTTATACGCTGGGCAGTTCGCGCTGGAGGCCGCATGGTCCCCCTTTTTTCCTGCTTTCTTACAATTTACGCAGGTGGGTTTGGTTTCTTTATTTGGGCATTCCTTCGTGCCGTGCCCACTTCCTGCACAGTGCGCGCAGATATCGTAGTTGATACGGCAGTACTTTGCTACGTGCCCGAAGCCTTAACATTTGTAGCAGCGGCTGAGTGCTATGTAGTCTCTAACTTCGCACGCGTTCCTGGATATGAATATTTTGCCTTTCAGCAACTTGTCTCTTACCTGGGGGGGGGGGCGGTACTTCCATTACCCAGTTGGTCTCCTCTTGGTCTTTGCGTCCCGTCCTGAAGCAGAATTTGATGGCCGCGATATCTTCCTCGTTCCGCCTGTCCTGGTTCTGCTTCTTCATGCAGCTTTGTATTTCCTTTTCCGGCATGTCCCTTGGGACGTCATACATGATTAGCCGGGGCTGCCTTCGCTGCGGTGTGCTGGTTTTTAGGCCAGCTTCTTTTAATTTCTCGTTCTCTGTGAACGCTTTGGGACCCTCTGGGTTTGTTGTTACTACTGCTAGGCCATTGCCGCTTATTTTCCGAATTGCGGCGATCTGGATACCTTTTTTGCGGGGGTTCACTAGGATGAACAGCGCGTCGCGCGCATCTTCACTGGTCTTTATGTCGGTGTCTTGTCCTTCCGGACGGATTATCACCACGTTCTTCGGTGGTTTGACTGCGGTCTTCCCTACTTTTTTGCTGGTCATCATTACCTTCTCGGCGTATGATGGCCTTTTGGGCTCTGGCTGCGACGTTTTCTTCACCGCTGTTTCAAGTCTTTTGCTGACTTGGAGCGATTTATTCACCGCAGAGAGGATTTCGGTCTCCTTTTTCTTTTCTTTCCCGGTGCTTTGCTCTAGTCTACCGGTCAGGTGGCTGTTGTGGAGTAGGAGCTCCTCTACAATGCCCCTCATGTCTTTGAAAAACCGCATTATTGTCGCGGTCTGCTCCTTATTGACTTCCTTGCTCGGGTCGAGACAGAAGGCCAGGACCTTCTTTTCGATGTCGCTGGCTTGACCTCTTATTTTGAGGATTGGGCGCATTTCGCCCTGTCTTACCTTGTCCTCGGCGCGTGTGGTTTCTGGGTCCTGCTTCTCCGGTGTTTTGGGAGATGGGCCCTCTGCTTTGTGCGTTTTCAGGGGGTGGAGCACTACTCTCGCCTTCGCCGTTGGCGGTGCTTGCCCTTGCGACGGCATTTCTATGCTGCTTATGCGGCCTAGTCCAGCGGCGTATTGCTTTCTGCTGACGTAATCCTCTTTTTAGGTCTTGTGTGCGGTGTGGTAGTTTGTGCTGTGGTCGGTGTGGCAGGTTTGTGCTGCGGTCGGTGTGGCAGGTTTGTGCTGCGGTCGGTGTGGCAGGTTTGTGCTGCGGTCGGTGTGGCAGGTTTGTGCTGCGGTCGGTGTGGCAGGTTTGTGCTGCGGTCGGTGTGGCAGTTTTCCCGGACGGTCGGTTGGCAGTTTGGCCACCAGATGGCGCTCTGTCGTGCGGCCGGGGGGTGGGGGTTAGTAGCCCGTGCGGCGGCGCTGGTGGGCTGCGTGCGCGCTAGTTTGGCGTGCACGTGTTCCTAACCTCAATTCACAGCACAGACTTTCTTTCACTTCTCACGACTTTTTCACAGTAAACTCCACAAAACTTATTGGCACAAGCGAATAAGTCCAGCGGTGTGTTGTTTTTCGCTGTGTACGCGACTGAGTCCAGCGGCGTGTTGCTTTCTGACGTAATCCTCTTTTTAAGTCTTGTGTGCGGTGTGGTAGTTTGTGCTGTGGTCGGTGTGGCAGGTTTCTGCTGCGGTTGGTATGGCAGTTTTCCCTGACGGTCGGTTGGCAGTTTGGCCACCAGGTGGCGTTCTGTCGTGCGGCCGGTGGGGGAGTGAGTAGCCCGTGTGGCGGCGCTGGTGGGCTGCGCGCGCGCTAGTTTGGCGTGCACGTGTTCCTAACCTCAATTCACTGCACAGACTTGCTTTCACTTCTCACGACTTTTTCACAGTAAACTCCACTAAACTTATTAGCACTCGCGAATAAGTCCAGCGGCGTATTGCTTTCTGCTTTTACGCAAACGCGGAACTAAGTTCTTTAAAGGCATGCAGCTACGTCTGTAGGCGTAACGGCGGCTAAAGCTGACCAAAGTTAGCACTTACCTGTCGCAATACTTACCTGTCGCAATCCTCTTTTTAAGTCTTGTGTGCGGTATGGTAGTTTGTGCTGCTGTCGGTGTGGCAGGTTTCCCCGACGGTCGGTTGGCAGTTTGGCCACCAGGTGGCGTTCTGTCGTGCAGCCGGTGGGGGAGTGTTTGCCGAGCCCGTGTGGCGGCGCTGATGGGCTGCGCGTGCACTGGTTTGGCGTGCACGTGTTCCTAACCTCAATTCACAGCACAAACTTTCACTTCTCACGACTTTTTCACGGTAAACTCCACAAAACTTATTAGCACACTTTAATATTTAGCACTTTCACTTCACTTTCGTACTATTTTTGTGTCCGAATTCTTTAATTTGCCAAAGATATTCGTCCCAACAATCAGAAGACCGCTGGCCGATATGGACACCGACACCGCAAACGGAATTTCCAGAACAAAAAAGGGTGATTTGTCTATCCGCCACCCCCGCCGACGATAGCTTACTGCAAAGGTATTCATCTTGGCCCAAGTTGATACGGATCATCGCGCGTTGTCTCCGTTGGAAGCATGAACAAAACCGAACTACACCCATAACCGTGGCCGAACTACGCACAACACACGACAAGCTAATAAAACTATTGCAGGGCATTTATTTCTCTGAGGAAATTCACACGCTCCGAAAAGATCGAAACGCGACGGTAAGGGGAAAGCTCACGCGACTCAACTCGTTCATTGATAAGGACGGAATATTGCGGGTAGGAGGTCGACTTAGTCAGTCATCAATGGATTTCGCTCAGAAGCATCCCATCATATTGCCCAAGGCATCTGTTACATCATGCATCATCGAGAATGAACACAAGATCCACATGCATTCGGGAACACAGGCTACCTTGTACGCAGTCAGACAACGATACTGGCCCATTGACGGCCGAAGTCAAGTATGGCGAACGATCAAAAGCTGCGTCCGTTGTTGTCGTGCCCATTCACCGCCGGTGGATTACATAATGGGTAATTTACCGGAAGCGCGAGTGACGGAATCTCGTCCATTCGCAAACGTCGGTGTGGACTATTGTGGTCCATTCTACGTCAAGGAGAAAAGGGATCGCAACCGCCGCAAGATTAAGGTGTACGTCGCTATCTTTATATGCCTAGCGGTCAAGGCGGTGCATATCGAGCTAGTTGGCGATCTCACGAGCGAAGCCTTCATCGCCGCACTTCGCAGATTTATCGCTCGACGGGGGCTTTGCTCTACCATCTATTCCGACAATGGTACAAACTTCATCGGGGCAAATAATGAACTGCGAGAACTCCATGACTTGCTACGACCAGAAGAACACAACAAAAGGGTAAACGTATTCCTATCAGGTAGGCAAATCGAATGGCGCTTCATCCCCCCTCAGTCCCCGCACTTCGGGGGTCTATGGGAAGCGGCGGTGAAGTCATTAAAACGCCACTTTCGATGCACCGTCGGCAATGAGCTACTCACCATCGAACAGTTCACTACCCTCATAATTGAGATAGAAGCAATTTTTAATTGACGACCGCTAACTCCAATATCCTCTGATCCGAATGACCTCCTTGTCCTCACTCCTGGTCATTTCCTCATTGGCGAGTCACTAATGAGTTTGCGGGAGCGAGATTTCAGAGACACTCCATCCAACCGGCTCTCCAGATGGCAACATCTTCAACAGCTCAAACAGCATTTCTGGAGCCGCTGGCACAAAGAATATCTGAACGAGTTGATCAACCGCAACAAGTGGATCAAGGGTAGACACAGCGTTCAAGAGGGCGCGATCGTTATCCTCCGAGAAGACAACGTGCCCTCAATGCAGTGGCCTTTGGGCCGCGTCATCAAGGTCCATCCAGGCCCCGACGGCATCATCCGGACGGCCACAGTTCGGATGGCAAAAAGCGTTTTGGATCGAGGCGTAAAAAAGCTTGTTCCATTACCTATTCGACCCGATCTCGCGCAATTTGAACAACCAATAACCGAGACGGAATAGGATGGAAAACTCGAGCAACACTCCATCTCACCAATTTGATCGGTACCCTCTCAACGTGGGGGAGGATGTTAAGTCGCGTGGGACATCTGCACGCCATCCCTCGCTACCTGGCAGCCAACGGCCAACCTACAGTCTTCCCGATTCTCAATAGACCCACGGACATGTTTGCCAGTCAAATTACATGTCTGGAGAATTTTCTAATTCTATAAGTATTTTCAGTTTATGGCTGGGTCTTGGAAAAGTCCTTGAGTTTATTAGGCGCTCTTAAGAATCATGGAGAAAGCGGACAGTCACCAGATGGGAAAAGCTAACACATGTCATTCGGAAAAGGCTGTTTTTCGTCAGGAACAAAGTCCACCCCCGCTCTTCGTTGGTGGGAGACTTCTTCATATTCTGTTCATTAGAGTGGGTCATAACCAATTGGCATCGCGGATCGTTACCCTCGCTTCCTGGACGAAAAGTGTGAACAACGAATCCACGTTCTTCGGTCAAAGGGCACACTCACACCAAGCTTTCCTCCGAGACACCATAAGGGCAGTTCAGCAGTCGCAATCTCTCTCGGTCAAGTTGCCACCAACTCTCGATCAAGTCTTCAAGTCGTCAATAAGTGTTCAGTCGAAATACAGTCAGTCAATGCAACGACACTAAAAGAGTCTCAGGTCGTACTCACTCGTCGTTGTTCGTACAAACATTCATTATTGTAACACCGAAGTTGTTGGATCGATTAAATATATAGTAACCTGTTAAAGCAGCGTTATTTCAATTAATCACCTTTATTATCCCACAAGAAATAAGGGATCATACGATTCGTGGCGTCGATTAGTTAATCGTAACGGGAATTTACGACTCTCGTTGGCGTGCTTCTTCGAGATCGCGTCTCCCCGCGAAAGTGCGAAAGTACAACTTTCAAAGAAACTATCCTCCTTATACGGTAATAAAACTAAATGTTACCATTACACTCCATATACATATATATTTATGTCGGGTTCTCATTATGATTAAGGGCGTGTAACGAATCTTCATTTGGATTAGACATTGTTATTACGCAATAGAGAAGGTATTTACTTCTTTTTTTTTTTTTTTTTTTTTCGTACGTGGAGAAATCCTCATGGACACTCGCTGTTGCACGCAACAGCAGAGTAGTGTCGGACTCTTACCGACTAAAACTCCACGGTGGCCGTCCCGACGATTGGTAGAAGCGACCCCGGGCTCTTTTTACAATTGCTACCAGGGGGGTCGCTCCTCGTCGTCTTCTCCCAGCTGTTTATAGGTGAGGCATCCCGGTCTGTGTTGGGCCGCTAGGGGGGGACCACACCCACTAACGCCTCGTTCCTAGTTTGACGCTGCTAGTGCGGCGGCAGTGCCGCGTCCCTGCGGCGTATTGAATTTCTTTGGCGCGACGATCTCGCAGGATGGCCCCTGAGCATGGCCTCGATGACCGCTTCTGGGGCTAATCTCTCGCCGATGTCGAGCCGTAGGACGCGGCGCGGTTCTGCCCACGCTGGACAGAAACTCCAGCGTGTGTTGCGCCGTGTCCTCCTCTTCCTTGCAGTGGTGGCAGATGGAGGTCACCTCCCGCCGAATCCTTAGCAGGTACTCGCCGAAAACTCCGTGTCCCGTGAGCAGCTGCGTCATCCTGAAGGTCAGCGGGACCCCGCCTTGATCTCTCCAGGCTTCCCAGTTGGGAAGCACGGCGCGAACGGCACGGTGCGGCCGCGCGGCTTCCTCTTCGGCCAGCTGAGAGCGCCGCCACTCCCAGATCTCCAGCTTGGCCTCCACTCGGACGTCCAGGGCCGATCGGTCGTCAGACGGCGGCGCCGTCGTACACCCGTCGGAGCGCAAGGGCCCGCAGCTCGAACGGTGGGGACGCCGCCAGCACCGTCGCTGACTCGTAGGACATGGTCCTGTATCCCCTCGCTATGCGGATGGCGGTCGTCCTTTGCAGCCTCCTCAGCAAGATCCGTCTGCGGCGGTTCGCCATCAGGTCCTCGGCCCATACGGGAGCCCCGTAGAGGACTCGGGACCGGATCACTCCCTCGTAGAGTCGGCGGACTCCCAATCCTGCTCCGCCGATGTTCGGTAGTAGGCCGCATAAGGCGTTGGCTGCGGCCGTCGTCTTCGGGGTTTCAAAAAAAAATTTTTTCCTTTTTTTACGTGGAGGAAATCTTCATAGACATCTTCCATCACACTGCGGGTGGGGGGGGGGGTGCAGAGTGGCGAAAGAAGTGCCGGATTCTTACCGACTAAAACCTCCACGGACGGGAGCCGGTAGGTCAGAACACGAGAATCTAAATCAATCCCCTGGCGGTACTAACCAATGGCACTTATAGAAAGTTCTCAACGTAATATGGCAAGGATCATAAACCTAGCCTGTTGTAACACGATGGAAACTCCTCCAGTGGCGGTAAGTGTCTAAGTGGCGGGACAATATTGGTCAATTTGTCCACAGTAAGACACTTCAGTCGAGAAGTTAATTCGTTTACAGTGTCACTGTGTGAAAATAGTCCGGAGCCGGGTGTCTTTGTCTTTTTCTATCTTTTTTCTTAGTAGGGTAACACACTCGATTCAAGGTGAACCGAAGAGCAGGGAAGATGAAAGGAAAAAGGGCACCACATTAATGATAATACCAATATATTACATATATGTCGGGTACACATTATGATTAAGGGCGTGTAACAAACCTCCATTTGGTTTAGACATTGTTATTACGCAATAGAGAAGGTATTTACTAGTACAAATATGATTATTAGAGAATTTGACAAGTAACCGTGGTAACTAGATACTCGACACGCTAATGACAATGATCTTAGGTTCAATAACGAATCCGCGGCCAACGGGATAACGAATATACTTTCTTCCAAAGTCTAAGTCGGACTCGTTAAAACGTGAAGTGTCCACTGATCGTAAAGACGTTGTTTTTCTCGCTGACGAGATCGCATGAGAGTGTTCCTCTCCTTCACAGTGATGCTGCAGAGGAAAACCATAATGGGGTGAATCTCAGGGCACGAGATCATCGGATTCGTCGAGAACAATCCTCGTTCAGAAAATGAGGAAAATGGACGTTGCTGTTAATTGGTTAATTTCTGTGTTGGTGGTTAGAGGAAGATGCTAGCCGCCCTTGAGAGAAAGTTGCTGGCGGGAAGCGTCGTTCGTGAGAAGGTCAGATTTCCCGTATCTTCCCGTAGTAGGTGATAGATTTAAGGACTGTTTATCCGTTTGAAAGACCTTAGTTAACTAAATTCTAAGATTTATAGCGGGTCCTCTGCCTAGCTGAACATGTCCTGTGGAGATGCATCGACATCTGGCAATCATCTTGCCTGAAGAATAGGATCTGTGTGTGGCGAGCCACGGGGTAGAAACCATTGGGATGTTTACTGTCGAGTGCTGCTACAATTATTTCTTTTTAAGGAGAGCTATACAGTTACTCTATACCTCTATTAGGTAAGACGTTCATCCCGTGACCGCGGCTACGTTCGGCGACTAGTTTTCGCCTTGAGCCCAAGCTCATTATCGCAAATCTCGCATAATTATAATCGGGTTAATTTATGAAGATTTAGGTATTGGGAGTTTTTCAAGGAATTCCAAAGGGAAGGTCCGGTGTCCTTTCATCTCTGACATATAAATAATAATAATAAATAATAATAATATAAATAATACCATTCTACGCATCCATAGTCTTAACAAATAATGCAGTAAAACATATACACTAATATACAAGTCCACAATATTTATATTATTCATTTCTCCTATAGACTCAGCGTGTCAGCAGCACACTGTTGACACTGGCTCTGTAACCTATACTTCTCCAATTTATTGAAACATTAACTCAAATTACTCAATTACATCTGCATTATTAAACAAACTGGTAATCTGCTTGCTGTCCTCACGCTTGATATTACCAAAGCCCACTAAATACCATCATATCCTTCCATATATGGGCTTGTTCCAACCTCAAACAACCTCCTTTTTAATATTCAAATTTCCATATCTTTAAATCATTAAATCTTTATGTCCACACTGTCCCATCGACAAGATAATCATAATCAGTGATTTTCTTTGTCTACCAATATGAGCTTTTACCATTATTACACCATTCTTACATATAACTACGGTACTAACCGCGATATTTATGACAAGTTTATATGTCTTTTACAGTCATTATTTTTCCAGTCCCACTGTCTCTGTCACTATATAATGCCTTAACTCAGTGCCTCTTAATTAGTTGCACACACATAATTCCTCGAATACACACAAATAACTGCATTTTTCGAGAGCGAACCGAAGCACGTCCTCACCCCCCAACGTCTCGAACCGAAATCTACTTATTGAAATACCTGTATCCATGATAATTTACCTATTCTTACGATCTAAAACACAACTCGGACGTCTCGAACATTGTTATCCGAGTGAGCGTCCTTTCGGACAGTGCCGCTGCAGCCCGTTTTCAAGAAGGTAATTTTTGATGATTTAATTAAAAAAAAAGCAAATTTGTTTATATAAAGAATAAAGACTAATGAGTAACGTTTTACATGGAATTAATTAATTTCCTCATGTAGTGTTTCAGCCGCGGCTCCTCACTCGCTATCCTAGTCAAGTTCGGATAATTTGATTTGTCAGCTTATAAGATATTAAGACGAAAAATTAATCAGCGTAATTTCTCGACTATCCCCGTTGTCCAATAACATATGACATTCTCCTTTACTCCAGCTTTATCCCCATTCCCCTCTGTTTTACTTTTCTCCTTCTCAGTTTTCCTTCCTTATAGAATCACTCAGTCTCCTTCCTCTTTGAGAGCTTTTTGCAGGCTCGCACCATTGGTTTTTCAACCGCCCCGCCCTACATACTATACGACCATTTTAGATATTGCTGCTATCCATTCCTTCTCCTCATCGGTGAATCAACGCTTTCTTCTCCCACATTTAACCGTTTCATAAGCAAAAATCATTGCTCGATGGGGAAAAATACCACGTTCTGATTATTGGGATTCGACTAGATGGACATAAGGAGAAAATACTAATTTGCTACTGTTTTTCTTTCATTAAATACTTTTTTAAAACCTGCATCAAATTTCTATGTATTTATGTGAGTTTTTATGCATTTATGGGAAATATGGAGATGTAAAAATGCAGATAATGCACATAACATGTAAAAATATGAAGTGGCGACGTCGTGGGTTCGCCGGTGACGGAAAGTTATCTGCTGAGCTCGAGTCGGTCGCACACTTCTTTGTTTTTGTTGTTGATCAGGTCGGGGTCACCAATTATGTGAGAACGTCGGAATAGTTCTAATTACTGGTGTAGATGTCGCCGCTGGGGTTCTGCTCTATTTTTCTTCGCTTTAAATAATCGTGGAAGAAAAATATGGAACTACGGGCGTCAGGATTCGAACCCGAGTCCCGAACGTTCGTAACCTTGAGGTGCTAACCACTGCGCTATCGTCGCCCGGTGATATTCAGTGTCGAATGGCGGTATTTGTTGTGTCTAGTGCCGCCACACTCTTATGTTCAAGATCGCGGGTCAAGACGCTGCCAGCAAAGCATCGTGACTGGCCGAACGGATGGCGGATGCTCTCCGAGACTTCCTCGCTAAGGTGACCGTGCCGCGGAAGACAGCGGAGTTGAGGGTGACCGGGTTGGAAGATTCAGTCACCCTAGAGGAGATGGTAGCCGTCGTTGCCGAGGCGGGAGGCTGCCGCGCCGAGGAGATCAACGTGGGCGTTATACGCGCCCCTCCACGGGGCCTCGGATCGGTGTGGCTACGCTGCCCGCTGACAGCGGCGAGGAAAATCGGCGGCAGCAAGGGCGGAGGAGGAGACGCTCCACCAGGAGGCAAGCTCTACATAGGATGGTCCGCGGCGAGGATCTTCCCTCTCCCAACGAGGATCTTCCAACTCCAGTGCTTCAAGTGCCTGGACCAGTTCGCTGTTGAGCGCCGAAGCGTGCAGACCTGTGTCTAGTGCTCCGTGAAGTTCGTAAAAAAACACGTGTCGCCCATCCGTCGAAAGTGACCACAGCCGAGTGTTTCCTATCCATTAGAGAAAAAAAAAAAAAAGAAAAAAATCCTACGCTCCTAAACTATATCCAAATACTAGCGTCATAGCCTCACGACTAGTTATTCAATTTTGAATTAACTAGCTCGATGATGGCCCAGGAATCACGATCAGGCTCTCCCGAGCAAAATCTTAATTGCTCCGCGCTACCTCCTCCGTGGCAAAAGTGCAACAGATCCCCCCGTACCAACGACGCCAAAAACAACAAGAAGAGAAAATTAGAAGGACCAACAACAAACACAAACGCCACCCAGAATGAACAGGCAACAACAAAGGTTAACACCTATAACAGATTCGCCGTATTGGAATCCGCAGCCGACT
>JACXIU010002350.1:0-16036 GCA_014737455.1 Bombus consobrinus | reverse complement strand
CGAGGGAAACGGGTTGGGAAAGAGAAAAGAAACGAACGAAGGAAGAGGTTCGTCGCGATAACCCCCGGATCGAAGCGGTTTTCAATTGACAACGGAGCGACCGATAGTCTGCGAAGTTTCCACCCAGTACCGATTATCGATACTTTTGCGTCGAGCGACGGCTTTGCCGCGCGCCAATTTCTCTCGAGCGTTATGAAGTGGCGTTAAATAGACGCGGCAGAAGCGTCTTTTTACCGGGATGAGTCGCGAGATGCTTGGACGAGATGTTAACGGTTAAGAGAGATGAGGTGAGTACATGTTGCGAGAGCTGCTTCAGGTGATATTAAGACGATGTCTCTTATGGGTTTATAGTGGCTTGGAGCTGAGATTTATTGGTTCACACGTAGAAATAAGGACGGTCCCGTACGTGGAATAATCATATTACAACATGAAATACAAGCATTTTAAGTACATAACACGTGTATGTATGTATGTAAAAGGAACCGCTATAACGATGTTAATCCAATTAGATAAGAATCAAATAAATGAGTTCTTTTCTCTCATTTTTTATAAACCGTAACGTGTTCTTACAATAATAAATGTAGAAATACTTTGCCTTAGATTGTAAGAATCTGTTATTTCCTGTCTATTTCTCACAAATACTTATGTCTCTTTTATAAATAGCATGCACGTATACGTAAATATAATTTATTATAATCTAAAGGAAAGCGTTTGAACATATATACATAATCCAAGGTATATCTGAGAGAAACTATTAAGAATACAGCTATAAGTTAGTGGCTAGAAATGCTTCGTTTCAATTGTATTCTTTTTCAAAAACACAGTTGATATTTATATGTACCACTTTGCGTAATTGACATCTAGTCTACTATCAATCATATTCATAAGAACTTTCTGTTACCATTTTTTTAAGTCGCGACCAATTCTCTGATTTTGCTACTCTTTTCTTTTCTTGATATTCTTTTCTTTAAATTCATCTTTAATTTATTAAATCGCATCGAGTATTTTGCATAGATATATCTATATTTTTTAGACCATCTATACTGCATTCTTCGTAATATGCTTAAGTGTTCTGTAACGAATCCTGGAAAGAAGGAAGATAGAAAATTAACTCGTTCTTGTCAATAACGATAATATTCATCGGTACTTCTAGCTAGTAATAACAAAAGTAGCATGAAGAAAGTTACTTAGAGACTAGGCTCTACGTCTTAAGTTCTAGACTCTTGAAATATAAATTAAATTCTTTATACTTCCCGAACACTTTTCCTCGCACAAACAACTGAATAAATATTATTAGTGAAACGTTAGAAATCACGGATTACTAATTAATACATTTTCGCGTCGCAATAACAAGTTCTATAATAAAAACCTTGTAACTTTTTTGTAATTTTAACAAATCAAAACAAATTAATTATTTTTATAGAATTACAACAAGTTGTGAATTGCAAAATCATGCGCTATAACATACAATTCACTATTTGTAACTTATTAATTTACTAATATTATTATGTAATTGGTGAATTACTGCAAAAGAAAACTCTAAAAGTAATTCTAACTTTCACAAGCCCGATTGCTATTAAATGAACATTTCATAAATCGAACTTGTTCTTTGTATAAATTTAACAACAAACAATTATCAATCAACAAGCGTTTCAAATCTTCCAATACAATACCATACATATGAAAACAAATTTCACAAAGAGCAATAAATATTATAATCAATAAGTTCTACATAGTCCTGCAAGGACAAATCATCGATATAACAATTAAACAGATCGATAAATTAACCATACTTGACCCTATCTGTGCTTTACAAAATCGATCGAAACGGTTCAACGCCCTTGTTTCGAACTCGTAAGAAGAGAGAAGAAAGGCCAACCGGAAGCTCAGGCCACGAACAAGCCACCCAGCTATCAGGCACACGGTGTGCTCAACGAGTCGAGCATAATTTCGTTGGTGATTAAAAATGCCAAGCTGTCAAACCGCAGGCGAATACAAACTGCATGAAGCGCGCTGCGTCGTACAGAATTACCTCGAGCAGCCAGAACTTTCGAGGATCAGGGGCTAATTGGCCTACCGGAAACTATAATGTAACTACTCGAAACTTATCGAAGGGAGAGAAATTTCCAGCAGAACGGCCCCGATATTCTAACATTTATTCCTGAAAGTTTCGAGTAACCTCTTGTTATAGTTTCAAAACGATCGATTTGCAAAAATCTTTAGGATACCGTTGTACGATGAAAATTTCCAAATCCAGACTGTTTCGATTAAAGCTGTAAAATTCTGTAAGTAAATTGGTAGGAAATAATAAATATTATACGATTTCTTAATAAAAATACGCTATTATTATTTGTCTTTATGCTATCATACAATGCAATTTAGTCCGAGGCCATATAAGCCAATGAAAAGACAAGTTTTCCTGTTTAATGCCACATTTAACGAATCTGTGGAACAATCGTCATGAAAATATCGTCGTGAATCGGCTTAAACTCGCTTCGTGCCGAGTTCCTTCATTCGCTATCTAAATTTCAGTCGAAGTTCAAGTATCTTCGAATTAAGTCTGAATCCGAGTATTTAGGTTAAACCCGAGTTAAGTGCAAGTTGGGCTAAATTTAAGCGAAACCTGAGTCACGTTCGGGGCATGTCGTAGCTCTGTTCTTGAATCAACTCGAATTTGCGGAGACCGCGAAAATCATACGTTACACCTATCGCGCGGATAATTTAAGGAACGCTGATTCAAGTACGAATTTTACTCAAAACTCAAATTAAAATTTGACTCATTGTCAGTGAGGAAAACAGTCAAAGTGCAAAGAATTCTTGTGCGTGTTATTCAACAAACTTTCGACAAAATTCGACGAAGGCTCTTGAACCTCGGCCAATTCGTAACCCTTTGTCACGGCGCGAACCTGCCAATTGGCCATTGCCATCCCGCTAGCCGTGTTAAACGCACGGAAATGCTATACTATTGCATGAATTAGAATCATCGAGAAAAACAACTCGGTAGACGTTACAGAAACTCGTTACGTTCTGGCAATTTTTGATATTACGTGAGCAAGGATGTTGGCTCCGCTAGATGTTAATTAGGATCGTGATACTTTAAGCGACATTTACGACAGTTGGAGAGATTTATTTTGAAAATAACATATAGTTTTGTATTACGTTCTATTATTGGATGCATTATAATTCTTAGGTGAATGATATTGAAGACGATAAACGGATTGTTTTCATGCAACCGATTCTTAAAAAATATCATCTTCGGTATTTTGATCGCATGAAATAATCTGGAAATGAAATATTTCTTCGATATTAAAATGTAAAATAAAATATGTAAATTTGTTTAGCGTTGAAGTTAAAAATTGAGAGAGATAAATAATATAAATTCCTTCAATATTAAAAATGGAAAAATATTCAACTTTTCAGGGACGCAGTTTTTTAATTTAGAAAATTATTTAAGATATTTTTTTAAGAGTAGATGTATCAGGTATGCTGAAATCTTAACAACCTCACCTTTAGATTGATTTACAAGATATGTTTTGACATTTTTACATCAGAATCTCCAACTACTCCGAGTAAGCCTAGCACGTAGACCAGAAAACCAAGATAGAGTAAACTAGCGTTTCATAAATTCAAAGATAAGCCATGAATTTGAATTATTTATCTCGTATCACTTCCACGATCTTCACTTCGATTACGAAACGATCACTATTCGAGTAGCTTCTCTCATTTCACCTGCTAACACGAAACTTTACGCGTCAAATTATGCAAGACAACAAAGCACTGAAATAAAGCGTTTTACAAGATCTGCCAAGAGTTAGTACTTGAAAACAAGATTCCACATTCCATTCTTTGCTCACGAGTATCGGCCTTCATAGTGTCAGCGACTTTGTTCGACGATACGATATTAGTTCGGAAGCCCTAGATTTGTACGCAGATGCCAATAATCAGTCAGAGGACATATTTCCTCCCATTTTTCACGAGCATTTACCATCATGCTACTACAATAGCAGAAAATATTCTCTTTTCTTTTTATAAAACTCCCATGGCAACGAATTCCATCTATTTTCAGCTATTTTCATTTCTAAGCAACTGTCTTATTTACGGACAACTTAGAAATATTCAGTACGCGAAATATCAAAAACTACCTCAACTGATTCTCGAAACAATTTTACTTGGCACAACCTGGTGCAGAACGAACCGGTCGGTTTCGAACAAGGCCAGAGTCACTGATTTACACACCGTCGAACGACGAATTAATTATCGTTAGGACGAACCAGTCGGTTCAAATCCCTCGAATATCCGGAATTCACCGGCACGAACAGAGGACACGGTCGATTAACGCGCGGGAATAAATAATCGCCGGTGATGAACGAACGATTACGCAAGAATCCTAGGCCGGGCAACGAGCGCGTAAGGTCACCTCTGTCTTTCCCCTTTTCAGCCCATAAATCACTTAGGAATTAATCCCTCTAATTGGTACGGCGGTATTTAAATCGACGACGCTCGGTCGCTACCGTGGTCGAGGAGAATGCGGACGTGCGTGGAAAACGCGCACACGCGTCTGCCCCCGAGCACCGAGGACATGTTTTTACGCGGTCGATTTAATTCCCTCGTTTATAATTAGTCGACGCTTCCCGGTCGACACCACCAGCTGGATTCTGGGATCGTCAACGGTGATAATTCGAGCTTTCAGCGTATCATCTGCAGATGGAAATATTTATTGCGAAAGATAAAGTTAAGGTAACGATGGTCGTGCGATGTAGGAAGATGCTTGTGGCTTTGGTTTGCGGCTCTTGTCGAAGGAAGGAAAGAATGATTTCGGAGAAAATGATTTACGAGCTATTCCGAGACATTCGTACAGAATTTGTATGGTTTTTTGTTAATTAGCGAGGAAGATTAATCGTTCGTAGGTAAACTAGGTCATTCGGAAGATGAACAATTTACTCCGTTACCTACCTACATCGTTTAAATTCTGAAACTCCTAAATCTCAAATACAGAGTACTTGACAAATTTGTCACCGAATTCTCGTTATTTCGCAAGTAGTGAAAATGTTCCTAGTTTCTGATGAATTTTACAGAGAATGTTTGAAAAATATGATGGAACTTTTAAAATTTAATTGCCACGTGCACACGACCAGCACCGACTACCACGAGTATCGATTCGAACGCCGGCTCGATGACAATTCACGTCAATTTAAGTCGTTGGTGACGAACGAAACGCGACGGTGATACGTGAAAAGATTTCCAGCTCGTTCAAAAGCAACAATCACGGCGGATTGGAATCGAATAATGGACGATCGAAGTAGAAACGGGCGGCGCTGGGGCTTTCTTTTGCACTCGATCGCCCTGTGATCGCGTTGGAAAGAATCGAACGCTAGAAAATGGCGATTCTCGTGGATTTATGCTTGCACAGACGCTATTCCCTGTCGTCTCGCCACGTATTATTAACTTTCGAGGATTCGCTTCATGATAATTAAATTTACTCTTCCGAGAAAACTTTTTATTATCATTTTCTCATTAGTAGAAAGCTGACCTGGATCTTTTCGCACAATCACTTACTAGCTAATAACATTGTATTAATGAATCGACTAGTTAGAAATTACAAGTTAAGTATAGACTTTTCTTTCGTAAATTTCACAATTTTACCTTCCAAACAGTTTCAATTTGAAAAAACTCGCATCACTCTTCGACAACGCAAAACTTCCTTTCGTCCAGCAACGATCTTTCGGGAATCAAATCTTAGAATCGCAAAAAGTATGTATGCATTTCCGCATCGATACGAAACAGACATCAATATTCATTACCTGCTGCAAAACTCATCATCGCGATTGATTTTTCAAGCGCAGCGTAATTGTTGTCACTGTTACATGGGACAAACCCGATGGTACCCGGTAGTCCTTTCTGCATTCGATTCATCGTTCGATCATCAGGATTCAACGGATAGCGCGACTACCTGATCGATGATCGATCGACGCGTGCTCGTGACGGCACGCTTCCGTTCCGTTTTCGACGACGTTGCAGAAAACTCGACATTCGTACGACTTCGGCGAATCTCATGAAAAACGAGGAACGAATAATACTGTTTGTCGAGTTTTCGAAGAGTCGAGTCACGGTTCGTGATCGACGATACACACGCGAGTGAAAGTCAAGGAACGAACAATCGTGGCCGGGTGTCATCGAATCGTGAACCGTTTCGTGATTGCGGGTATCGTCAAGTTTCGGCTCGGAGGGTTGACACAATGGGAACTTTCCTTTCGAAACGATCTTGCTGCCTTCTTAGCTTGTTTATGGTGCGATATGAGGTCCTTTTTCGAATATAAGTTGCTTCGATGTATAGGTGTTTATAGGGTTTGGCAAGAAGTGAAAGCGAGAGGGAACAATGTTCAGAAAAATATATTCGAGAAAATATTTGAAGATTGTCGAATAGGTATTTTATTGTTTAGTATCTACAAAATCATGAAGGTATATTTTGAAGAATATTTTCACATCGTCAAATTATTGGACAAATGTAAATCTAAAATTTATACAATAATGTACTTTTAAAAGCTAAATACGCACGTAGTTATCCTTCGATCGAGAAAATATTTTTTATATCTTGGTTCATATCTTATATTATATGGTGTAATTAAATCTCTTTAATTCCTAAAAGATATTTTATCTAAAATATTGCAATATCTCTTTGATACATTGACAAAATGATATGTAAGTTATTTCATTTACATCCCTCGATACCGTTGCACGTAGTATACGCAACGTTGTCGCATTATTTCTATGCTCGATCCTTAATGAACCAAGATTCTTTACGTAAAATTTACTAAATACCTTGACAACAATTCCAATAAAAGGAAATAGAAAGATATTCAAAGATTTTATCTAAAGCGATCGATTTTCCCCGACTAGTCCGATAAAAAGAGCGTGACACAAGAGAGAGAGAGAGAGAGAAAAAGAAAAAGAGAGTACTCTCTAAATCAAAACCGTCAGTCGATTGCTCGTATTATATCCATCATATCGAACGCAGGAAAATGATCGATCCGTCCCATTCAGGAACGTTTCGATCGATCGACTGAAAGTCACGGAAACCGGGCCAGGGAATAAATTCCAAATCGGTTGAAACTAGTTGCGTCGCTTCTTGGCAAGAAAAATGTAGCCTCGATTCCTCTAAATAAACTTTTCACGGACGAGAGAAGGAAAGTACAATTCCACGAAATAATTTCACTGGCGATAATTTTTCGAATTTAAAGCTCCCTTATCCAATGACTTATCAACTGGTAATATTATTCAATCGATAAGCGACAAATAGTAAGCTACAGATTTTTGTTTTGCAACTTTGTAATTTCATACTGCATAGAATGATCGAATAACTGTCAATTTATATCATCTTTCGTCTTTTATAATTTTGTAATTTTACGTCAAGTAGGATAATTGGACACTGTGAAATTTGTAAAAGTTTTATTATCCGACTTCTTTCGATTACATAAGACAATCTACTGGTATTAACAATTTTTAACTAGCAACTTGACAAATTTCGCTAATGGTAAACTACGCCTCATAACTATAACATCACCGAAAAATCTTCAACTTTTATACCTTGTGATATTACTTCTATTGTTGTTGTATTATACAAAAAACATATATAAATTATGCTCACTGGAAAGAACAAAATTGGCGTTTACGATTGTTCCACGATTATAGAACCAGCGTAACAGAATATTTTATTATACAAAAAATGAATTCCATATAAAATAAAATAATATTATAACGATAACTTTCATAAATTGAACTATTCTATTTTCCAGATTTCTTTCCTCTCGCGTTCTACCCTATATATTTGTATAAAAATTACAAAATTAGTGCGATCGTGTAGTTGCGAGCACCGGTATATTAATTGAATTGTGCAAGAGAAGCCCTAGCCAACGAAACGGGATTAAAATGATCGAAGAGCGTTGATCTCGATACTCGCGAAGAATTCGTTGAAGCACCTGGATCGATCCCATCCGAGATGCCCCTCCGACGTGACCATTCGCCCGTTCGTTCCAATTATTCAAATGCTCCCTTGCACCTGTTGCATGGCAGATGAGGCTGCGCCGCGTTTCGCGCCGCCGAGCCGTTTCGCCCCCGCGCGCTTTCCGAATAATTGCCGTGGATGCGGCCGGAAATATTTCACGCACGGACTCCGTGGGAATTCCGTTCGACGATCTTTAGCGTATCGACTAGCCGGAGGCATATTTTTGTTATGGAATTTTGGAGTAGCTCGATGGTGCGGTAGATCTTCGTGATGATTTGTGATATAGAGATGTTTTTGTTATGGAAGTGGAAGTTGGAACAGTATGGATTAATAGTAGATTTAAGTCAATATACAGAGTAGCCCAGCTAGATGGAATTACCTAAATATTTGCCTTATTTATCGTTGGTCTTGGAATCTCGTAAGAATATTAGCTCGAGAAAAATGTCTTTCTAATATTACTCGCGTCCCTTGAAATAGCGTGACTATGTCCTGAGAAATTTTGCCATACAACAATAAATAAGACGTATATTTCGGTGATTCGATTTAGCTGAGCCAGTCTGCGCACTGTGCTGATTTTAAATCGCTTTAGTCGAATTAGTCGTTCAGGATGCGTAAATTTATTTATCTTGTTGCTCTGGATATGAAGTTATTAGACTGATCAAAAGTTGAATATTCTAAGAAATGTTTTATACATATATACGTAGGTATCAGTAGTTGGACTACTAGAATATTCTCTGTTGCCAACACGGGTAATTCGGAATGAAGCGCATGCTTCGAAACGTAAGAACAAAATTACAGAACGTAGGTGCCGAACAATTTATATATGTAGTGTTATAAAACCAATAAAGAGTAAAAAAAATTCTCCTTAATATTTTAGAATATCCATTATCGCAAGTAGATAATTCTATGCCGCAAAGTGTATCATGAATTAATTCTCATTACATAATCCTAGCTAAGTGATTCCGCATAAAAAATTCAACAGTACCTTACAACTTTATTCCCGCAGAGAACCTAGCATTTTCCGGAACCAGTTACCTCGATCTTCTCATTAAGAAAAGAAACAATAACCAGTTTAAGTTTCGCAATTACCTGAACGTTAATTTTGCAAAAAAAAAGTGTAAACCCTATTTTTTTTTTTTTTTTTTTTCACGATACGATATGAACGCAAATGTTAGATCAAGGTATATCCGACAAAGATTAAACCCTCGACAAAGTAACACAGTAACTACTTATTAATTCATTTTGGAAGCACAAGCCTCTCGTGAACTCGAGACACGGGGCAAACTTTCCAATCAAGCAGAAACATCCTATCGTCTAACTCGGCGATATATCCATCAAACTGATCAAACAATGTCAGCACAACGATCCAGAATAATTTACCAGTAAGGTGGCATCCCGTGGTCGCAGTTTCATGTCCTCGAAGTAAGCCAAACGCAGCGGTGCACTCAGCTGGATCACTGTTACTCAATCACGGCGTACACTGTGCACAGATTTCCAAAGCATCACCGTTCGAAGGACAGATAAGAATAAGGACGAGCGAAGAGAAAACACAAGAGCACGATCACGTCCTCGCTGAAGGAGAGAGAACACTCGCGACGTCCTCGAGGTCTAGGCAACGACTGGCTGCTACCAAGATGGTCTGTTGCCGGCCTGGTCCCCGCGTTCGCCACAATAGAAACTGGTGGGAGATCAAAACGCTGACTGGCCGCTAATGCACGCGTATATACACTACACGCGTTGCTCGCGCGCTACACGACGTCTGTTCGTCGGTGCACGCGTGCATTCTCGAGGAGAAGGAACAAGAGAATGCAACTACGGTTTGATGCACGTGTGGGTCGTTCGCGGAAAATCCAGCTGGAGGAGGCTTGGTCGGTGAACGAATGCCAGTTTGCCAAAAGTGTAAGTGGACACGCGATTGCGTAACAGGATAACGGTGTGCTACGATGAATGAATAAGTCGAGGCGTAACGAAGCACTAATGAATCGATTCACGGAACGTTGCTACCAGTTGAATCGTGCGTGGGTATATCGTGGCGATGGAGTAAGGGCGCTCGAGGTGCACTTTGTGTGCTTCAGAGATGAGAGTTTGCGCTCGACGGGCGGCATTCGGGAAATTGAGAAGCGAGTAATTAGACTACGATTGTTTATGTATTTTTAGGAAACCTAAAGATGTATACGTAATACGCAACAGTGTACGAAATATCCAAAGTATTTACGGTACAGAATCTTGAGATGTTAATTTAAAACGTCGAATTTTTGGAGCTAACAACATGTAAAATTGAAGCTTTCGAAATTTCAGTCATCCAGTTCTCGAAATTATCGAGGTTTTATAAACTTTTATAAACTCGGAGATCGATTGACGAATCTCTTCCGAATGTCTTATTGTAGCATTTAAATAAGTTGAATCACGATCAGAGTCTTTGCTTCAAGAACATCATTCTTCCCAATCCTTCTTAATCGATGTTTAAATCTAAGCAACGTTTCACGCTCACGTTTACTATTCACTTCTCACCTTCCTACCTACATATATACCTTTCTCCATGAATGCATCGCATCTATAGCATCTGTATCATGCGTACAGAGAATATGGGGACATAATATAAACGTGCGTATTCGCGCGAACGCGACGCCGGTGTGGCAGCGTTTAATTTACTTAACACGGATATGCAACGCAGTCTGTGGTATCGTCCACGCTCCAGTAATTACGCATGCAATTTCACTGCAAGGCCCTTAGGGCACGTCGAGGTCGAGCGATCTCTCGGCGCCAACTCCCCAACAATTTCGCTTTTCGAATCGAGACCAGGCCGGCATTGATCGAGCATAAAACATCGTCCATGCTTCTCGACCGTATGCAGGCCTGACTGAAGCAGGAATATAAATGTACGAACAAGCGACGACCGGTCGCAATTTATGATCGTCAAAAATTGATTCGATCGCCGACCCAGTTTTCTAAAATTCTGACTATGAAGTCTGTAATGAAAGATTGTTTTCCGTGAAATTGATCGTCTGTTTAAAAAAGATGATCTTCCTCCTTCCAAATCTTTATCAGGTGTAAGTGCTATAAATAAGTAAGTGAATAGTTGTGATTTTTGTGCTTTGTAACGTCAATAAGCCATTTCTAAAAGGCTTATGCAAATTTCTTATTTTTATTTGATAGCTTTTACTATCAATATACTCAGCAATCGTTTGCTTATGATATCTATTAGATTTATTCGTCTGCGACACGATGAATGGAATTCAGCAATCGTTAGCTTGCTGAATGCCGATATCTGTTACGATTATTACCAGTTTGTAATATAATTCTTTGATTTGTAACTGTATCAATTTCAACAAGTATTTTTCACGAACATAGGTTTCAAAATAAGATTGCACTTCAGTCAAGAATGATTTGTTTAAGAATTTTATGGTTCGTTAAAGAAGGATGTATCTGGTGTCCTATTTGGTAAGAAAGGGTGAACGTATGTGTGTAAATGTATTCGAACCACTGATTTTCTCGAGCTATTTTCTGTTGCGTAAGTTGCAGTAATCTATGCTACACGCACCAATTTAATCTTGCGTGGCTGATGACAGATATACGCACCACAAGAACATATATTATTTAATAGCGATACTTTGGTTGGAATGGTGCAATTAATTTCTAACAGAGTATTTGAATCTTTTAAAGAAACAGAATTAGTGAAAGATATGTTACTATTATTTCGCCGTTAAAAATTAAAGAAAGAATAAATTGTGTGTCTTGGAAATGAAATAAGTTTTTCGTAATTAGCGCTGTCGACGATGAATATCAATTAAAAAAAAAAAAAAAGAAATAATATCCATCGCAAAAATATTTTTTAGAAATACAGCATGATCATTATATTAATGATGCTCGTTAGATTTTTTGCGAGGATTAATTTAAGGCTAATATTAGAAAATCCTAAGATTACGTTGCTTTTACGCTTAATGTCTCTTCGACGAGGTTAATAAGGAATAAAACTGTTGGAATCGAGTTTGAAAATGATAAAGATATTGCGACGCAAAATGGAAAACTCGGGAAATTTGGTAAAAATTGGTTTGTTACAACGCGTTTCCTTCTTGCAAACAGACGAAGCAAACAATTCCGCGTAAGATTAATAAACTGAGAAACTTCTTGCAAGTTGTTAGCTCAGTCTCGTTTCGTGGCAGATCGTTTAAGAGATGGGTGTTTTCTCGAAAAATTGTCCTGTAATTGAAAGATTGAGGAGTCGGATAATGTAAGTCCGAAGACGCAAGCTTTTTAAACTTCCGAGATATTGAATATCACGAAGCCTCTGAAGCCTTTTGCACACATAAATGTCAAAGAAATATTCAATAAAAAGTAAGAATTATTTCTGATAATAAAAATAATTAAAAGAAAGAAAGAGAAAGATGCCAAAACAAACTGTTGAATATCTTCTTCAGGGTCGAAATTCCATAACAGTGTATGAATGTTGTACGAAAGTATAAATTAAAACAATGTCATGATATTCCTAAAGAAAATTCAAATCATCTTGCAAACACAATGTTAAATAAATACACAAAGAAAGATAGTAAGAATCTTAATAATAATTCCAAAAAAAAAAAAAAAAAAAAAATACAAAGGAATGTCTATAAAACGAAAATCCATTTCCAGTTACAAACTAATAAACTCGAACATATTTCCGCAACTATAAATTAAGCAGCTTTAATTGAAGACATTTAAACGAAGCGCCCATTCCAAAGAAAACATAGAATACTCTACACACTGTAAAGAAACGAAATCGTATAGCGATATTATAGCTCTGTATGAATATTAGATCCTAAATGCCGTTCTACAAATCGAGAAAATCAAAGGAAACTCATTAGCATCCGCGTCTTAACAGGATTATTCTTAACACTGTTACAAATGCCTTTGAAGAAAGGTTTAGCGCAGCAAGGCGCTAACGTATCCTCTGCCATTACGAGAATGCCGTTTATTTTTAAATCTTTGTTTAAGAAAGAGAAATTCTATAGGTATAACGCTACCAATTATCAGTAACGTGCCTAATATTACAAACTGGCAACGGGTAGTCAATAATTACCATGAAAGTACATCATTATGTACGACGATCGATCGTGACAAACAACGATACCGTGTAATATGCAACATTTACTGTTACTGCTTCCTCAATTTACGGCTGCCCGATAATTACATCCGTATTATTCATACCTACGCACCTCGTCGCAGCTAAACCTTAGAAAATGAAACCATTATCGCTTTCGTGCCATCGCTTTGAATGTTACTTCATTGTAAGCTGTGATCCAGCTACGTATTAGTTATTTTGAAGAATATGGGGCTGCAATGCTATTCCATATAATTGTGGTACTCGTATAACACTGTCAGATGATTGTTACCGCGTTATCGTATAATGCGATTGCGAAATTACTTTAGAAAAGACGTCTATGTGACAGTAGATGTTAGAGGTGCAAAACCAGTATTTTGTCGTTGTTCTGCAGTGTTCGCCTTCTATGTTTTGTTGCAAGCTTGGCTCATTTGTAACACGTAAATGTGTGCATTTAGGAAGTAGTTCGAAAATCAAAGTTATACGTTTACCTCTGTACAGCCAGCAAGACTTTATATACTGACTATACAGAATTAATTGTGTTACTTCAAACAGAGATTTATCTTAGTTTTTGCGCCATGGATACCGTAACTGGAATTCGTATCACGCGAAACATATCTTTCATTTTATAATTGGAAAATGTTGAACAAAAATAAAATATCGGAAAAAGATACTAAAAGTATTACAACGTTATAACTTCTAATTCAAGTGGTCTTTATCAAATAACGATGTCTATCATTTATTCGAGCTATATTTAATTCCATACTTAGGTGAAATAGATTCAACAAATACGTAGCTTTATGTAGTTATGCTGATTCAGATTAGACCAAACTGCATTAATAATAGAATCTATCGCACCTCAACAGTCTATTTCAGATCTTGCGAAGATATAAATAAACTTTATTTCCGTGAATATTCCGTGAATCTGTGTTGTTCCTATATCTCTGGTGACGTCGACTTTCCGCGATTCAAGGATTCCTCCTTTAGTAGAATATTCACTTGAAAATCGTGTCGAAAAATATTTTACGAGAACATGGTCGGCAGATGATTCAACGGATCTAGTTAGATCTAAAAGAAAGTTAAATTTCGCGTAAAAATATTTTCCGTCCTGTTCACGGATTCACACTGAACTAACTCGTTTTACTCTCAGCGTAATAATGCTTCAACATATTCTACATTTCGAGAGGAAATTACGTTATACAGTAATATCGTTTACTACAAATTTACTCGTGAATTGCAATTCCACTGTTAAAAGCTTTCTTTCTACATTCCAGATACATAGTCTCATTTCCTTAATAATCTTAATGTAGAGAATCCCAAATGACTTTGTACTTAACAAGATATTACCGTAGAACGGAAGAACACACAAAATTAATTACAAATAAAAACTACCCAGGAAAAATTGTATAAATTCATTTTTGTTAATTTTATCACTCTTATGCCAATTAGTGGCTGAAGAAAATTATTGTAACATAAAATAGTTGAAGAAGAAAATAACGTAATAAATTTGAAGATACAAGCCTTTTAAAAATAGATAATAGATTCTAGAATAGAATGTTTTCTAAAAAATGAACGGTATTAGCTTAATTGTTATATTAATTCAACTTAATTAAAATTACACTGCATAGTTAGCGTTATCAATATTTTTTAATTGTTCAGAAAGTCTACGAAGGTAAATTTATCAGATTGGTGCATAGTTTCGACGTAGAATTGATCAACGACGTATTGAATTCTAAAGAAATTATAAATTTTTCGTTATAATCGTGTTCATTAACAAATTTTATCCAGATAAATGAATGTTCTATTCGATTTCGGAAACTTGTCAAGAAGAAAGAACAAGGACAAAAACCAAGGGACACTCGAATCTAATTACAGTTCCCAAACTCACCAAACGGCATCTCCATAAATCACAAGGTTTATCTCTTTATTCACCTGGCTGCGAGTCACATTAATTTTCCTGCGATCTCGAAGAACACACTAACACCAACTATTTTAATGTATTTTCAAATTATCTTTTTTCCAAATATTCCGTTCAAATAATATCAAACTCGAATGGAACAACTTGTATTCGTGCATCTCCTTTTATTTTATTTTTAGATTCGGTGAAAGGACAAATGCCAGAGACCATTCACTGTGGTCAGCCGGATGCTTCTGGATAGAACAAATCGTTAATCTTCGGTTGTTAGCTAAAATGGCGCGATACGTATCTCAGAGTTTCTGTTGCAGACGGGTGATTCGTTTAGAGTTTAGAGTACAGGTTTCATAGCGGCTTCTTGTGACATTTAATGTAGCCGAAACGTTTGTTATGCCCAGCTTTGCCATGGACGATAAATATTTAGTCTAAGAAGAAATCGTAGTGAGTGTTTCTCGGTCGAAGAATCAGTGGGTATAAAGACACAAGGCGCAATTAAGAAAAAATAAGGAAACTGACTGACATATCAAAACGAGAAAGGATTAGACACTCTATCGCGTCTTTATCGAATATTATCGAATATTGTTATTGGTAATTAAGTTTTCGATAAGATTCGGCACGTTAAGATATATTTCTGCAGATGTAAAGCACATGTTTGTAAAAAAAATATCTAAAAGTAAGAATGTTGCAATTAATTTCATTAGAGATAATAGAACGTATCTCTGCTTAGAAGTAGCTGTGGCAAAGATCACATTCAGCTACGTGAAATTTGGAGTCAAAGCGCATGATTGAAGTAACGACTATAGTGGCGTGAACGTTGCTAAATAGTAAGCTTTGAAATCCTCCCAACTCAATCGCTAATGTAGATGCAACACAGATTCAATCAGAGATAAATCCAGTGCGGTTAGTTAGCGATTTGTGAATTATACGACCGAACAGATATGTAGCAGAGAAATTCTGTTTCAGACCCGGAGATATTGACACGAGCGCGACGTCTGAAAGTAATTATAATTAGTTTTCAATAGATTTAGCTGCACTTTGATGA
>JACXIU010002342.1:0-27900 GCA_014737455.1 Bombus consobrinus | reverse complement strand
TAAAAGTCAGGTACCTTTTTAATTCCTTTAAAGCTAAACAAGTAAATTTACTCGTTATAGTTGTAACATAAAATGGCATATTTTCTTCAATATCGTCTGCATTGCAACAATATGAATTAATTGGCTGTAATCGCCGTTAGGTATTTCTTAGTTAGATCTATCAAAGGATGTATTAGTCTATTAGCGAGAGAATTATTGATTCCTTGAAGAACGGTTTCATTGTTATAAATTAATGTTTCAAATGTTGTTAATGTACGGTTCAATTGTTATAAATTAATAGTATAAATGTTATTAATTAGTTGTTTAAATGTTGCTAATTATTAATTGGTTGGATTGTTATAAATTAATGGTATAATTGTTATTAAGTAATGGCTTAAATATTATAAATTACTGCTATAATTGTTCTTAAGAAATGGTTTAAATGTTGTTAATTAACGGTTTGATAGTTTATTAATGCTTTAATTGCTATTCATTAATTGGATTAATGTTATATATTTATAGTTTAAATGATATAAATTAATGATCTAAATGCAATAAATAATTGTTCTGAACGTTGTTAATTAATAGTTTAAATGCTATAGGTAATGTTTTAAATGTTGTTAACTAATGGTTCCATTTCGTAAATTGATGTTTTAAATGCATTAAATTTATAGTTCAAATGATATAAATTAATAGTCTGAATGTTGCAAATTAATGGTTTAAAGGTATAAAGTAATATTTTAAATGTAGTAAATTAATAGCTTAAAAGTTATAAATTACGCCAACTTACTATTAATATGTATGAATTAGAAAATACTACTACTACTACTACTACTACAACTACTGAGTAATCGTTGCCCACTCGCATGTACGTGCTCGAGCAATAAACGTTCGTTTCGACCAACACTAGTACTACCTACACTATATCCACGTATCGATATACGTTATATCCTATATATACGTACCGTTATACGTTATATCCTACATGTAGATAACGCTATACGTTATATCCTATATGTAGGTAACGTTATACGTTATATCCTATATCTACATATCGTTATACGTTATATCCTATATCTACGTATCGTTATACGTTATATCCTATATGTAGATAGCGTTATACGTTATATCCTATCTGTAGATAACGTTATACGTAATATCCTATATCAACGAATCGTTATACGTTATATCCTATATCTACGTATCGTTATACGTTATATCCTATAACTACATAACGTTATACGTTATATCCTATATGTAGATATCGATATACGTTATATCCTATATCTACATAACGTTATACGTTATATCCTATATGTAGATATCGATATACGTTATATCCTCTATCTACATACCGTTATACGTTATATCCGATATGTAGATAACGTTATGCGTTATATCCTATATCTCCGTATCGTTATACGTTATATCCTATATCTACGTATCGTTATACGTTATATCCTATATGTAGATAACGTTATACGTTATATCCTATATGTAGATAAGTTTATAGGTTATATTCTATATCTACGTATCGTTATACGTTATATCCTATATCTACATATAGATATACGTTATATCATATACCTACATATCATTATACGTTATATCCTATATGTAGATAACGTTATACGTTATATTCTATATCTACGTATCGTTAAACGTTATATCCTATATCTACGTATCGTTATACGTTATATCCTATGTCTACGTAACGTTATACGTTATATCCTATATGAGGATAACGTTATACGTTATATGCTATATCTAGGTATCGTTATACGTTATATCCTATATCTACATATCGTTATTCGTTATATCTTATATGTAGATAACGTTATACGTTATATCCTATATATACGTATCGTTATACGTTATATCCTATATGAGGATAACGTTATACGTTATATGCTATATCTATGTATCGTTATACGTTATATCCTATATCTACATATCGTTATACGTTATATCCTATGTCTGCGTACCGTTATATGTTATATCCTATATGAGGATAACGTTATTCGTTATATCCTATACCTACACATCGTTATACGTTATATCCTATATGTAGATAACGTTACACGTTATATTCTATATCTACGTATCGTTATACGTTATATCCTATATCTACATATCGTTATACGTTATATCCTATATCCACGTATCGTTATACGTTGCATTCTATATGTGGATAACGTTATACGTTATATCCAATAGCTACGTATCGTTATACGTTATATCCTATATGTAGATAACGTTGTACGTTATATTCTATATCTACTTATCGTTATACGTTATATCCTATATCTACATATATTTATACGTTATATCCTACATCTACGTATCGTTATACGTTATATCCTATGTCTACGTAACGTTATACGTTATATCCTATATGAGGATATCGTTATTCGTTATATCCTATAACTACATATAGTTATACGTTATATCCTATATCCACGTATCGTTATACGTTGTATCCTATATGTGGATAACGTTATACGTTATATCCAATAGCTACGTATCGTTATACGTTATATCCTACATCTACATATAGTTATACGTTATATCCTATACCTACTATGACAAAATGTAAAATGGAGTAAAATGAGCGTTTAAACGACGAAAAATATCAAACAGGAACGAAATAAAAGCTTTCGTCAAAATGGACAAATGGTTGCATTTTGGGAGCAGCTGGGCTTGTTTCGACGCTGAGTGTAGCGTGCACTATGTTCGGCAGGTAAAATGGACAGAAAAGAGCGTTTAAACGCCGAAAAATATCAAACAGGAACAAAATAACAGCTTTCGTTAAAATCGAGAAATGGTTGAATTTTTCGAGCAGCTGTGCTCTTTTGGACAATGATATTGTTGTGCACTATATTCATTGTGTAAAATTGAATGAAATGAGCGTGTAAACATCGAGAAATCTCAAACAAGAACGAAATATCAGTTTTCGCCAAAATCGAGGAATGGTTGAATTTTGCGAGCAGCTGGGCTCGTTTTGACGCTGATATCGTTGTCCATTATATTGGGTGTGTAAAATGGAGTGAAATACCCGTTTAAACGCACAAAAATCTTAAGCAGGAACGAAATAACAGCTTTCGTCAAAATCGACAAATGGTTGCATTTGGGAGCAGCTGGGCTCGTATCGACGATGAATGCGGCGTGCACTAATTTCGGCGTGTAAAATTCAGTGAAATGCGATTAAACGTCGGAAAATCTTAAATAGGAACGAAATATAAGTTTTCGTCAAAATCGAAGAATGGATTCATTTTGCGAGTAGCTGGGCTTGTTTCGACGCTGAAACTTTTGTGCACTCTGTTCAGCGTGTAAAATGGAGTGAAATGAGCGTTTAAACGCCGAAAAATATCAAACAGGAACGAAATAACAGTTTTCGTCGAAATCGCGAAATGGTTACATTTTGCGAGCAGCTGGGCTTTTTTCGACGCTGAAACTGTTGTGCACTATGTTCAGCGTGTAAAATTTAGTAATGTGAGCGTTTACAAGCCGAAAAATCTCAAACAGGAACGAAATAACAGTTTCCGTTGAAATCGCGATATACTTGCATTTTGCGAGCAGCAGGGCTCGATTCGAGGCTGAAACCGTTGTGCACTATGTTCAGCGTGTAAAATTTAGTAAAGTGTGCATTTAAACGCCGAAAAATATCGCACAGGAACGAAATAACCGTGTTACGACCTGTTCGCGGAGAGACGCGATCGCGAGGAGACGCATCAACGAGAGGCGTAAATTCTCGCTACGATTCCGATAATCGACGCCGCGAATTAGTCTTTCCCCTATTTCGGTTAGGATAACAGAGGTGGTTTACCGAATTAACACTGTATTAACAGGGTTAATTTGAATGTGATAATCAATATGAAGTATACAATGAACAAAGTAATGATTCGGAGACTCTCAGATGCGACTTCCTAGAATTCGACCGTTATCTGCGATTTCGTATATGATACTGATCGACTGTCCACGATTCCTTTGTATCGCCGGGAGACGATCCCCACCACGCTCAGGTCACGACATTATTTGCGCCTATGATGACCTCGGCCACCTTTTTTTTTTATGAGCAAAATAGCGGTTCGCAATCGACCTTCTGAGGACTCGATATTCGACGAAAAACTGTCCGTACTGATACACTGTATACACTACGTCTGTCCCAGAGGACGATCCGTCCGTGACCCTGAGTTAGGAACACGGCCTACAACAAACCTCGTAGCGTAACATCCTCCCCCCGTTGAGAGGGTACCGATCAAGCGATCTGCGATGCTCTTCAGAAATGGGTCCCTGGTTAGACCTCGTGGCTATTGATAGTTTCTGCGTCATCTGGTGACGATCTGATTGGTAGTGGTACCATCCGTTTGATGCTCCGATTCAAGGTGTTCGTTGCCGTTTGAACGGTAGCTGTCCGGATGATGCCATCTGCCCCGGGATGGATCTTGATGACTCTGCCCAATGGCCATTGCATTGGGGGAACGTTGTCTTCCTTGAGGATGACGATGGTGCCCTTTTGTATTCCGTGACTACCCTTGCTCCATTTGCTTCTGATGTTTAATTCATTCAGATACTCTTGATGCCAGCGGCGCCAAAAATGCTGTTTAATCTTCTGAATGTGTTGCCAGCTGGACAGACGGTTGGATGCCGTGTTCTGGAAATCTCGATCTCGAACACTGGTTAGCGAGTCTCCTATGAGGAAGTGACCGGGAGTGAGGACAAGGAGATCATTGGGATCTGCTGAAATTGGAGTTAGTGGACGAGAGTTGAGGATAGATTCGATTTCTATAACGAGGGTATTGAGATTTTCGAATGTCAACAACTCGTTACCCACCACTCGATGAAAATGTCGTTTAAACGACTTTACTGCAGCCTCCCACAACCCGCCGAAGTGAGGTGAATTGGGAGGAATGAAGCGCCATTCGATCCGTCGGTCGGCTACGAAATACTGAACCTTTGCCTTATGATCGTCGGACCGAAGGAGTTCTCGGAGCTCCCGTATTTCGTTGTTGGCGCCGACAAAGTTGGTGCCGTTGTCCGAGTAGATGGTTGAACAGAAGCCTCGGCGAGCGATGAATCTTCGCAGAGCAGCAATGAAGGCCTCGCTTGTGAGGTCACTGACCAGCTCAAGGTGGACTGCCTTAACTGCGAGACATACAAAGATTGCTATGTATGTCTTTATTTTGCGTCGGTTGCGGTCCTTTCGCTCCTTGATGCAGAATGGTCCGCAGTAATCGACTCCTACGTTGGTGAATGGCCGAGACTCTGTTATCCGTGCGGCTGGGAGGTCACCCATTACGTATTCCACTGGAGGTGGATTGGCTCGACAACAACGTACGCACTTCCTCACCGTGCTCCAAACCTGACTACGTCCGTCGATAGGCCAATAACGTTTTCTCAAGGCATACAAAGTAGCTTGTGTTCCAGAATGGAGGTTAAGAAGGTGTTCATGTTTGATAATGAGTGCTGTAACCGATGATTTAGGTAGGATGATTGGATGTTTTTGGTCGAACGGCATTGGTGAATAATTGAGTCGGCCTCCGACTCGCAGTATCCCATCCTTGTCCAGAAAGGGATTGAGTCGCTGCAGCTTTCCCCTCACTGCGGAATTTCGATCTGTTTTGAGCGTGCGGATCTCGTCTGCGAAATGGCAAAGCTGCAGCAACTTAATGAGTTTATTGTGCGCGATTGTTAAATCATGAACAGTTAGAGGTCTCCCTCGATCCTGTTTCTGTTTCCATCGAAGGCAACGAGCAGTAATCCTGATCAGCTTGGGCCACGAGGAAAATCTCTCTAGTAGGCTGTGGTCGGCGAGAGTCAAGGATAGACAGGTTGCCTGCTTCTGTTCCGGTATTTCAATTGGTGGTGTTGGGTTCCACGTTGGCCAGTATTCTTCAGGTTGTTGAAGCCATTTCGGTCCATGTTACCAAATGGACGGTCGCAGAAAGTCTTCAGGCGATTGACCTCGGGAAATGAGATCTGCAGGGTTGTCGGTGGTGGGAATGTGCCGCCAGTCTGAAGCGTGAGTCTTTCGTTGAATTTCAGACACGCGATTTGCGACGAAGGTTTTCAACGTATGGGGCGAAGTATTGATCCAATGAAGGACGATGGTGGAATCAGACCAATAAACAGTTCGAGAGATGTGATTTGGTAATGCTTGAAGGATTGTGGCGGTCAATGATGTTAGAAGGAGTGCTCCACTCAGTTCCAGCCTTGGGATCGTTTGTGATTTGAGTGGAGCGACTTTTGATTTTGCAGTGAGGAGTCGTGTCCAAACCTGACCGTCTGAGGTGCTGGTACGAAGGTAAACGCATGCCCCATACGCCTTTTCGCTGGCATCACAAAACCCGTGTAATTCAATCTCTGCTGCTGAATTTATTATCGTTTTGCGCGAAAATCTTACGTTGTTCAATAGCGGTAACTGCGCATAGTAATTTCTCCATTCCGAGTGTAAGTTGATCGGCAGAGATTCGTCCCAATCAATTTTCAACGTCCAAAGTCGTTGAAGCAACATCTTAGCTCGAACGATGACCGGAGCAAGCAATCCAAGGGGATCGTAGATCTTGGCGATTTCGGAGCTTATTGTTCGTTTGGTAATCGGGGATGTTGCAGAGTTGATTGTGACTGAATATAAGATCGAATCGTCAGATGAGTTCCAGACCACACCCAAGGTTTTCAGGGTTTGGGATTCGCCTAGGAGAAGTTTGTCATTGATGTCTTGTTGAGACAGGCCTCGTAACAAATCCCGGTCATTCGATGCCCACTTTCGGATGTTTAAGCCAGCTAATTTCAGTAATTTTGTGAGCTGCATTCTCAACGATTTTGCCTCGACCTTCGTATCTACTCCTGTCAGCACATCGTCGACGTAGAAATCTCTCCGTAGGACTGCCGCCGCTCGTGGATACCGATGTCCCTCGTCATACGCCAATTGTTTAAGGCACCGAATGGCTAAATATGGGGCCGCTGATAACCCGAACGTCACTGTATTAAGTTGATAAGTGTCAACTTCTCCCTTAGGGTTGCGCCACAGAATCTTTTAAAATTTGCGATCCTCTGGTCGCACAAGGAACTGGCGGTACATTTTTTCAATGTCACCGGTGAGGACGTATTGATGAGTACGAAATCTCAAGAGGATGAGGAATAGATCATCCTGCAGTTTTGGTCCGGTATGGAGTACGTCGTTTAATGAAACTCCGGTTGTGGTTGGTGCCGATCCGTCGAACACAACTCGGAGCTTTGTCGTTTGGCTGGACTCTTTGATTACGCCGTGATGTGGCAGAAAATACCCGTCATCAGTAGAGTGATCCGTAGTGATCCTCGTCATGTGTCCTAATTCCAAGTATTCCTGTATTACGGCGTGATAGTCGGCCTTGAATTGCTTGTCTCGTTGGAACCGTCGACAGAGAGATGCGAGCCGCTTCATCGCTATAGCCTTAGAAGATCCAAGTGACGGAATTGTTTTGTTGAATGGGAGAGCGACCATGTATCGCCCTTCCTTGGTGCGTTGGACGTGATTTTGAAAATGTTCCTCGCATTGTTGTTCCGCCTCTGAAATGCGTGGAGTAGCCGGTCCTTCGTCGATTTCCCAAAAACGGGCAAGATCAGCCTGTAAAGCCGTCGTCGAGGCGTGAAACGTGTGTGCTGCTGATTGCGAGGTTGGACTCCCCCCGATGACCCACCTGAATAGTGTTTTCTGCAGACGCAAGTCGGGCCGGTTTGACTGATTGATGTCAAATTGACCGACACAGAGCGATGCTAATGTCGGTCCAGCGCTCAACAAAATATCGATCGGAGCAGGTCTATGGAATCTTGGATCGGCTAATTGGAGATTCCTAGGTATTTGGATCATTGAGCGATCCACGGGCTGGTCTGGGACCCAAGTTGATATCGTTGGGATAATCAGGAATGTCAATGTGCGTTGGTATGTACCGTCACTTGATGTGACCGTGGCGGTGATGTACCGTTTTGAAGTCGTTGATAACGTATTGAGGGCTCCGATGGGGACTGAACATTTCCGTTGATGGAGTCTCAACGTATTAGCGAGTGGTTCGGTGATAAAATTCATGCTAGAACCGGTGTCTAGCAGAGCTCTGCAACGGACTGGTTGAAGTTTATGGTTTAAGATGTTCCCCTGCGCTGTTACTAACAGATCGTGATGCATGGGTTCAGATGAAAGCGAGGTCAATGAATCCGTGGTCTGTGGTTCGGTCCCTAGCAAAGTCGTCTGATAGAGTCATTGCTTCCTTTGTCGTTGAGGAGCGGACGACATATTTGAAGCACTGACCCTAATGTCCGATGGCCGAGATTCGCGTTTTGGGGATGTTCGAGGAGACGATCGTGGAGAAAATCGGGGAGATGTTGAGGATCGTCTCGATCGATGTGACGAACGAGGGATCGGTGAGCTATGTGGTGACCGTGTGCCAGATGATCGGTCGCTTGATGATCGACCGCTCGAGGATCGACTGTTAGATGATCGTGGTTCGATGTGATTTTGATCACGATGTAGGTAAGTGTGGTGCCGCTGTCTGCATATGCGACATGAGCCGGCGGAGCATTGATCCACCGAGTGTCCTTTACCTAAACAGTTTGTACAAAGTGATGCCCGTTTAACGATTTCAAGGCGACTTTTGGTCGATTTGGCCTTGAAGACTTCGCAAGTCCAAATTTCGTGGTGTCCTTGGCAACTTGGACACACCATCGACTTATGAGTTGTGGCAAAGGTACGGGCTCGCGGCGCGTTTTGACGTTGACGGTGGCAGTGGTCAGGCGCCCTTCGTATCGCGGTCATGGTGGAGCTCATTCGATCGCCGTTCGTCCGTGTTTTTAAAAAATCCACCAAATGCGTGTAAGATGGCATTCCTTTGTCAGGCAATGTGCGTTGCCATTTACGGATGATGGACGAGGGCAGCTTCGTTGTAAATACTGTAATGAGGACTACGTTTGAGGTGACTGGCTCCCCGAGTTTCTCTAAAGCCTGAAGATTGACCTTAACCGTCTCGATAAAATCTTCGATCGCTTCGGGGCTCTCTTTTGTTATTTTTGGGTAACTGACAATCAGGTCCCAATGGCGCATGCAAACTTGACGGTGACAATCGAATTTCTCCTTGAGAACGTCCATTGCGATCGAATAGTTGAGATCGGTAGTATCCAACGATTGGATGCTTCGCGCGGCTTTTCCAGTCAAGGATGAGCGTAGATAATGGAATTTTTTGCGCGTCTGTTAATTGTTCATTTCGATCGATTGCGGCGGAGAAGGAATCATGAAAGGAATGCCAGTTTTCGATGGTACCGTCGAATGTCGGTAGGTGGATCTCTGGCAATTTTATCAAGGACGGCTCGGCGGCTTTGGGTGATTTGGATGGTGATGATGGTGCATCATTCGTGAGATGGTTCACTCTGTCTAATAAATCTAAATAAGTATCGGCCATTTCTGAGGTTCGCTCGTCTTCCCCTTCGCCTAAGTCTTCCAGTTCTTCTTGCAGTGATCTATATCGGCTCCACGCGTCTTCGATCCATGACTTAATGGATATTAACAAGGTCTTATCCTGTAGCATGGCTCGTTCGAAGTTGTCGAGGCGTTTAATCGCGGTCGTAAATCGGCCGATTTAAAAAGCTCGTCTCCGAAGCAAGGAGGTAATTTTGTCCTTGTTTAGCATTGCGGCCACGGTTAGTAAATCGGTAATGCAATGAACGAGCCTACCTTGTTTTGATGTACAATTGAATTGGTGATTGCCTAGCTGCTGCGAGAAGCTGCGTGGCTGCGTTTTTCAACCACCAGGTTTTGCTTCTTGTAAATAGACGGCCCCTAGCGTTACTGACTTCGCAGGAGTGGTAACGCTTCTGCTGCTAGTTGTTGGATTTGCGTGGCACTGTATGGTAGTGGGTGTCACTGGTGTGCACTTTTCACTTGCCACTGAATCCGGCTCGAAGGACCAAATGTTACGACCTGTTCGCGGAGAGACGCGATCGCGAGGAGACGCGTCAGCGAGAGGCGTAAATTCTCGCTACGATTCCGATAATCGACGCCGCGAATTAGTCGTTCCCCTGTTTCGGTTAGGATAACAGAGGTGGTTTACCGAATTAACACTGTATTAACAGGGTTAATTTGAATGTGATAATCAATATGAAGTATACAATGAACAAAGTAATGATTCGGAGACTCTCAGATGCGACTTCCTAGAATTCGACCGTTATCTGCGATTTCGTATATGATACTGATCGACTGTCCACGATTCCTTTATGTCGCCGGGAGACGATCCCCACCACGCTCAGGTCACGACATTATTTGCGCCTATGATGACCTCGGCCACCTTTTTTTTATGAGCAAAATAGCGGATCGCAATCGACCTTCTGAGGACTCGATATTCGACGAAAAACTGTCCGTACTGACACACTGTATACACTACGTCTGTCCCAGAGGACGATCCGTCCGTGACCCTGAGCTAGGAACACGGCCCACAACAAACCTCGTAGCGTAACATCACATTGAATTCATAATACACGACGTCATAAGTTCTTATGGAACTCACATCTTTGACAAGCCTCAAATAATTTCTTGAACAAATCTGATTTACCGCCTATAGAATCTACAAGTATCGTTTCAAGACCGTGCAAAAGCAAGACAAAGAATATTAGAAAACTAGAGGATTTAGAAACCATAGATTTCCGAACATTAAGCGATCCTTGGAAATACTAAAAACTCCGGAAACTCCAATAACTTTAGCAACTTTTAAAAATACGATGCCACAGAAATCTTGGATTAATCAAAGGTCTTTGAGGTCTTAGGAATCCTAAAGATCGTGAAAACAGCAAGGATTCTGAAAATCTTAGATACATACATATAACGGCCGTCATAAGTTTTAATATTTATGTATTAAGACTATTAAGAGGGATTATGAATTAAAAGAAGTATTAACTTAAAAAAGTAATAATTTTAACATATTGTGTATTATAATATTGACGAAGGTTTCATAGAACAAGAATAATACAATAGCAATGAATTACTTAAGTTATTAAGCACATTCATACAATGTTGGCTTCACTGTTGCTGTCTGCAAACAGCGATGCCTACTTTTGCTGGCATTCGTTTCATTTATACGTCTTTCGGATATTCTCTCTCACTGAATTTATCTCCGTGACCCAGTTCGCGTTTAGTTTCACCCTAGAATATTTTGTCAATGCGAGAAGGCCAGCAGGACAACTGCAAAATGTAGACACGTTGGCTACATACGTGAATTCTTAAAATATGCATTTATTTATCATATGTTCAACTACAGTGTTATAAATCAAACATAAGCAACATTCGCTTAAATACCGTTGCTTATAAATACAAATATTTACTTATACACATACATATTCGCGCACACACACATATGGATAAAAAAGACTGTTCCGAATGCAAGTTGCGCTTCGTCGTCGATATCGATTTACCATTTCCACTTCAAAGTGCCATTCGTTTTTATAAATCTTGATCGAACCAAAGTTGGACGTCGTTTAAAAGTAACGCAGTGTAATTTAATTGTAAAGGACTAGATTCACGATTCTCTTTGCTACGTTCCAATGGAAGTCCGTAAGAAACCTTCAAGTTCTGGTCGATCACGTTTCCGGCAATCAATAGCTGCTTCGTCTGCGTTTGTTGCACTTGTACATTTTTCGGATCTTCTGTATGTCCCTCTTGCTGAATCCTTCTCTTTGACCCAGTTGAACCTTCGTCGCGCCCTGGAATATTTCGCCGATAAAACTTAGAAGACCGCCGGGCTCCTACGGTCATCCACAGGACATGCAAACGTGGGTGTAGCACGAATTTCATGGCATTATTATTTTTTCGCAGTTACGCCGGAAGCATAAAGCAACAAGTTTATAGTTTCCTTCTAAGGTAACTTCTGTCTTGTTTAAATAAGAAAAACAAGAAGATTGTATGAGATCGCTACAAATGTCCGATAATGCCAGACACGTTAGCAAAATATTCGTGGACGTTACAAAAACATGTACTGAGAATATAGACATTATGAGAGTAGAAATAGCAATAAATTTTGCTAACTTATCGGAAAGAATTTGAAGTTATAGTATAACATAACAAAAAAATATATGTATATAAAATAACAATACTTATTTGTGAGATTATAATAATCCGTGGATTTCATACAAATACTAAGACCAACTGGTTTGATTTATAAAACAGAATTATCTCTAATTGCTGTCATATATCTATGTCTGTTTTTTCCAAGGTCCACAAACTCATAAATGCCAAACAGATTTACGAGATCTTTAAGATGAGATATTATCTTTGTTAAAAACGATGTAATTAACGATGTAATATGACATTAAAATTAATCAAACTGTTGGTAATCGATCATTCATATTTACGAGATCTCGAAAAATCACAGAATCATTTAGAATTATAAATAGAAAGTTATGGGCCTTGATGATTTCAGCTTATTACATTACTCACTTTTGGTACTATGGTGGGACGTCCATTCCGGGAAAACGCGTTTGCAGAGTAATGCATTACGCTACCATAATCGTATCCGACCCCGAACGCGTCGGTGGTTTCCTTCGAGGCTTTCTCAAAATTCCCAGCTTGGCCTAAATAGATAATGACACATTGCTTATTATTTACATACATGCTTTATCAATTTTTGCACTCGCAAACTGAGTTCAGAGAGAAGAACTTGTAACCAATGTTTAAGATATACTATTTGAACATCAGAAGAGTATTGTGATGTTAGTTAATAATATTAGTTAAATATAATTAATGCATTCGTGTTTAGGAGCTTAGAATTAGGACGAAAGCGCATGAAATAATAAAAACTGTTTAAAAATTCATAAAAGAAGAAATATATAAAATATATTAATTTTGAAACAGAAATTATTGGAATATCAAGAATTTCAAAACTTTGATATCGTACAAATTAAAAACTTGTCATTACTTTAGCAGCAGCTTATATGATAAAATATTACAAAAACAGTAATATGAAGCTAGCAGCAAATTATCTGTTCAAATATAAATTACCTATTCGAAATAATACTATGATTATCGACTAAAGGTTAATAGAAAATAGGAAACAACAACAGGTCACTTACTGTTTAAAATGTTATTCCACTGAATCGTGACGTACTCATCCCGTTCATATCTGCTTTGCTCGTGCAGAAATCCAATGGCGTGCATCAGTTCGTGTATCACTGTTCCTTTCTTCACCATACAGCCTGGGACTTGAAGATTCACGTCTTGTCGACCACCGATTCTTCCCACGCTGCTCCAACAACCGCTATTACCAGCCGTGATCCTGATGTAATCGTTCTCCTCCCCAGTATAGGGTTTGAACTTAATACACGTGAACTTATGGTAATCGTTCATAGCTTCGTAAATCAAGTTTCTCTGCGCCGAATCTGTAATTAAATTCAATCAAATTCACTAAAAAATGTTCTCTTATGCTGTCACGTTTCTCACCGATTTATTAAACATTTCTTTATGAAACGCTGTAATAGAATAAAAACGATGGACACAGTATATTACTGCGAAATATTATAAGAACTAAGAATATTGATTGAAAAAAACTCGTACTTCATAATAACATGTTGAAAATTTAATAATTCTAGATTTTCTAAATTTCTGTTTCGGTAAATACACTATACTTCAGATATCATTTTACAATTATTCGATCAAATAAGTTCTTGTCTTAATTATTTTATATGTAAATAACATTATCCAGTTTTATTTGGAATATTATTCTTTCCCCCACTGAAGCATCTTTTTCTCTTAATTTAATAAAGCAAAATTTATCTCGCTATGTATTAACAAAAAAAACCAAAAATGATGTTTTGTTTAAGACACAACTAACCATAGACTACCATGTCATCCTGTACCATTATAAAAAATCAAGATAGAATACACGCAATACTACTTACTGAAATAAGGACTAAGCATATAAGGTACTACACCACCAGGCCATCGCGCAGCTTCCGCTCTCAAGCCATTCTTCTCGAGTTGTGGCGGAAACAAAATATCACCTTCCGCGTAGTTGCCCAATTCTTCCGGGTTGCGATCCCAGCCCTCGTGCCAATTCGCTACCATCGCTCCAGTTTCGTTATCCGGATTGCGATACAGCATCTCGCCAAAATGTTGTAGATGAGCGATCACTCCATCAGGACTATCCACTGCATTATCCAGCACGTCTCGACGCCGAAACGGCCAAGCTGATGCAGAAGTCAATAAAATGAATGTGAAGGAACAAACGATGGAGTAACGTTTCATGGTGAATTTCTTCGAAGAATAGAACATTTGGGAGGATCCTCGCTGCTGTTCGAATCGATTCCACTGACGAAAATCGGCCGGTTCTTTCCGACTTTATACGCACCTAAAGAAACCCCACCCGTGGATCTACCCGATGTTTCCGCCCGATACGGAAGCGATCGGGGACGGTTGGTGATAACCGTGGACTTTGGGTAATAGGAAGTCAAGATTTGCTGGCGCGGTTCCTCGAAGGCTTCCACTACGCGATAGGCACGTACGCCACTTCGGTGTATAGGATGATGATCCGTGGAGGAGTAACACGACGAGCGAATGTCACCAATAAAGTAGTAAATAATATTTCTTGACTCATAAACGACGATTTTTTGTACAGATCATGGCAATGTTATAAAGATGGCATTGGGTGGTGGAATTAGTTAAGTTGTTTACAAAGATTGGAGTTTGCGGTATGAGTAACTAATTGTGAGCTTAAAACTAACTTAGACAAATGTTATTTAAAATAAATATAACCTGAAATAATGAATCGTTTTAACTATTTTATTATTTAGTTTACTACTTTATGAATCGTTTACTACTTTATTGCTTTAGAAGTAATATAGGAAAAGTAACTTTATTTTGTGTTAAAATCAAATACATCATTTTCATGTGATTTTACTATTTTTCTTTTTTAAACGAAATTTCTGTATAATCTTAGGTAAATAGGGTGTCTTGTACATTATTTGGGAAATATTTTACATTTTATAAAATATGAAATTAGTAAAGATGCAGTTTACCCAATTAAATGGTTCATCCCCGGACTAAAAATTTCTATAACTATGAAGATAAACATTAATAGAAATAAATCAATTTCAGTTAGACGAGTTTTAATAGTTGCAAATGTAAATATGACATAGTTTATTTCTGACAAAGATAAAATTACGACGTAGAAAGAGTAGGAGATCTCTAAATAAAAAACTTATATGACAGAGATATGAAATAAAAATAAAGGATTTTATTCTTCCTCTTTAAACTTTTTATTTCTAAAAATAAACTGTACATCGACCAATTGACTTCTCTTTTTTGATAACACGGGCGATTCAATTCACTTCGTATATAAAAGATCGGAAATGTTTATTTGCAAATGCGGAAGAAAAGACGCGTCTGAATTCTGGTTGGCATTGTCACTTCAAGTAGCAAAGTATTATTAACACGCCGTTCTAAGCGGTCTTTCACACCAGTCGAAATTAACATCCTCCTTCGCACTTTATTCAGATGCAAATGTCAGTGGACAGATCTTTTCTATCATCGTTACTCGATATTTCCTATGGACCTTGCCAGTTCCTTCACGGCGATGGCTATAAACCCCGAAGGCCAATAATAATGTCTTTCTTCATATGTACCACGCCAGTGGTTATGGTTTATGACACTCTTTTTCTTTTTGCCGGGAACTTCAGCTCCAAGACACCATCGTACATAGATGATAGTCGTATATAATATCTGTCACTTACCTCTTTTCCATCGAATTCACTATAGCTATTAAAGGCATCTTAAATGTGTCAATGAATCATAAGAGCGATCGAACATTTATCTCTTTCCAAAACGGTCCCCTCTCATGAATATTACATAATTATTATTTCGTAAAACAGTGTTTTCGTACACTTTGTGTCACGTACAAAATTTTGCCGCGTTTTGGTAAAAATTTCAATAATTACCTTTTTCCAGTTCTATGATAAGATATTATTCGTCTAAGATAAGGAAAACCGTATCAAGGTGAGAAACGTTAAAAACCGGTTCAATATGTACTAACAAGTAATTGTTTGAATCGCGTCGAAAGATAAATTTTTACACGATACCCTCTTCCCTATTGTACTGACAAGATAGTTGCAAAGCTAAACTCCCATGCGATAATTTGCATTTATTAGAAGCTTCATTTACATGTGGGTCGACACTTCCGAAATTAAAAAAATGTTTACTGCAGAAAAATATACAGAAGAAAAAAAAAATTGCAGAAAAATTTCTACAATTGAATAAAGAGAATTTTTGAGAAGTCGACAATTTATCTATAAATTTGTTAATGTATTAAAACATATATAATGTAATTAAAACGTGTGTGTGTGTGTATACTTATATGTACATGATGAAAATTAATTTTTTGAAAATTTATTACTACCCAAGGATATATAACATATAAATACATCTCTTCTGAAATATGTATAAAAGTTAACATTAGCAAAATTAACACTTGAATCAGAGTGTTATAAAGGTTAATAAAATTATATCTACTATTTAATAACTATATAATAATTCTTCTTTCTCTCGTGGCAAACAATACACATAAACAATATTTTAAAAACCAAAAAGAACAAGAATTTTTCATTACTAAATAAATGATTAATTAATAATTGTCTACGTCAATCTTGCTATTTTAATCAAAATATCCCTATATAATTCTGTACATGGCTTTAAGTTTCTGTGTCATACGAGTTGAAATTGTTGCCTAACTTTAACATCAATAATTTTTCATTAAATGTAGGAAATATACTTCGTCTTTGAAAACAATCATCATTTTACAATATATTTTTACAAGTTTATAATTAAACTTCAAATTATGATATAAAAATGATATTAGACTAAAATTTGTTCTAAAAATTTATTATTTAACTCAAAACGTATCCGTTAAACCTGAGGTCGTTCGTCATCATGTCCTTCTTTGTGATCACAATTTTAGAATACTTATGTACTTACACAGATGTCGTTCTAATCGTATAACGCACGTTTTCAAACTGAACAACACGGCAAGTAACCTTAAAACGACATAAATAATATTTACTAATAGAAATTTGTTTAATACTTATTAACAATGACGCTCGATAATTCATGGCATGTGATCAAAACTGCCGCTACAGAAAATAAACACGAATTAGTATTGTCAGGTTCGGCAATTTCTGAATTGATTCAAAAAAGAGGGTTTGACAACTCTTTGTTTAACCTACAGCACTTAAATTATTTGAATATCACGCTGACATGTTTACAAGAAGTGCCAGAGGAAATAGGAAAGTTACAAAACCTGACGACTCTAGTATTGCATTCGAACGAAATATCAAAGATACCTGATACAATCGAGAAATTAGGAAAATTAAAAGTTCTCGATTGCTCTAGGAACAAATTGACGTCTTTGCCAAATGAAATCGGTAAACTTCCGCAATTAACAACTATGAACTTCAGTTCGAATCTTCTGAGATCCTTACCTACGCAAATTGGAAATATTAAGTTAACTATATTGAACCTTTCGAACAATCAGTTTGAAGCCTTTCCTGATGTATGTTATCCAGAATTGATTCATCTCACTGAAATCTATGTTAATGGAAATCAAATAAAAGAAATTCCTGTAACTATAAATCAACTTACATCCTTAAAAATAATAAATGTTGCGGACAATTTGATATCAGGTAATTTTTCCTCGAGTAAAACAAAAATCTTGTCTATAAACTTGATTTAATTATTAATTTTATTGTTACAGTCATTCCGGGTGAAATAGCTGACTGTAGTAAGTTAAAGGAACTTTATTTAAAAGGAAATACATTGACGGACAAAAGATTATCAAAGTTAGTTGACCAGTGCCATAATAAGCAAATAATAGAATATGTCAAGTTACATTGCCCTAGACGAGATGGTTCTGTTGCTTTGAATGCCAAATCAAAGAAAGGGAAAAAAGTACAAAAATTATCAGAAACTGAAAATAATGCTAACACAATGGAAATTTTAACACATAAATTGAAAGTATTAAAAGTAACAAATGATACACCATTAATTAAGATTACAAAATATGTGAAAAATATTAGACCCTATATCGCAGCTTGTATTATTAGAAATATAAACTTCACAGAGGATACTTTCAAGAAATTTATCCAACTTCAAACTAAATTACATGATGGTATATGTGAAAGAAGAAATGCAGCTACTATTGCTACACATGATTTAAAATTAATTGCCCCTGGTAAATATGACAGAAACAAACAATTTACATATATGGAAATACATTTTGTTAATATCATGCTTAATATTTAGGAGATTTAACGTACACAGCGAAACCACCAAATGAATTAGAAATCAAACCACTAATGCGTAATAAGATTTACACTGGTTCTGCATTGTTTCAACAGTTACAAACTGAAGCTGATAATTTAAGAAAAGAAAAGAAACGCAATGTATATTCTGGCATTCACAAGTATCTTTATCTATTAGAAGGTAAACCTATGTTTCCCTGTTTATTAGATGCTTCAGAACAAGTTATATCGTTCCCACCAATAACAAATAGCGATATTACAAAAATGTCAGTAAATACTCAAGCGATGTTAATAGAAGTAACCAGTGCTTTATCATATCAGATTTGCAGGTAACATTATAATTTATTAATAACATACAATCAATATTTACTTAGTACAAATCTTTTTATCTTTATTAGCTTTATTGAAATTAATAATAAACAATAATTAACGATGTTGGATGATTCGAATTATGTTATAACATAATCGTATATATTTTTTTTTTTTTTTTGCTAGAAATGTATTAGATCAGTTTTTAAAGGAACTAATCACCCTTGGCTTGGGATGTCTCTCAGAACAAGAAAATGCATCAAACTATAATAAATTATTCGTAGAACAAGTAAAAGTGGTAGATATGGAAGGTAATATGAAACTGCTATATCCTTCAAGAGCAGATCTCAATTTTGCAGAAAATTTCATAACTATATTGCGTGAATAATAACTAACTGTAAGCAATTTAATCATTCCTTAAGTTTGATCTAATCTGCATTTTATTTTTTGCTTATCTATTCTTTTAATTATTATTTTCTGGAGATACAAGTTGTTAATGAAATCTATTTTCATATTTCAACATCATAAATTTTTATTTCTTACTGTGTGAAAATTTGAAATTAGTAACTAATGTATGCAATGAATATAATATTTGCATATTCTATATATAATCTTGTTATGTACCAATATATGTATAATTATCTATTAATCATAATATTTTTGTACTGAAATTTGAAACTATGTAATAATAGTGATAATAATAAATAATAAGTATTTAAAATACTAAGTTATAAAAATCAAGAACTGAAAAATAAATATTTAAAAAATATACCACTTATATTTTAACATTTTATTCCTTCAAAATACATAACAAAATAAAAATTGAGTACATTAAACTACACAACATGTCATGAATACATCATATTTAAAACATAATCGGTAATATTAATTTATTTAATACAAACATATATGAAAATTATAATCTGTTAATGTCTTTTATATGTATCGATATTTATCGATTAGATAAATATAAATTGCTGATATCTTTAAATAATTTTTATAAACTATTATGTTCATTCTCAAAATATGAAATATTCCATACCATTATTTGGTTTCATGAAAGATATAAATTGAAACATGAAAATTACAAAATCATCGTTTGTCACCATAACTCGTACAATAGGAATGCCTAATCTATATAATGTATTTAACATTATCTTGTACACAGTACGGTGGTTAGCCGCAAATTCAAATACCGGTAAAATCCCGCCATTTTACAGGCAGCTGACGACATTGGCGCTGTCGTGTCACGAATCATCCATAGTAAGCCGGTGAAGAATTCTCATCTGTTTTTATAAATATTGTACTTTGTTTCGTGTATCACAATGCAGTGCAAACTATAAATATCATCGAAGTGAGACGTTTTTGTTCATGTTATTAAGCGTAATTGGTGAAAGTTTCATTTCAGAAGGTTTAACGACAAGAAGAAATTCGCACAAATTTTCTGAACTTTCCAACATGCGCGAATGTTTGAAGTGTTAACATGGCGCCGAAACATGACTGGTCATGACGGGGGAATGAGAACGAAATTTTTGAGGTTAGTTGATCATTTTGTCATTTAAGTAATGCCGTATAATCATAAATTGGTAGCACAATTAGTCACATTAAGTTAATGAACATCACAATAGATATGTATATTGCGTATATTTCGTAAAATTTTGTTATCATTAAAAAAAACACGTGTCACATTGTATAATTTATCTGTTGTTTTTATAATGATTTAGCAGAACGTCTTGATAGTAATAATAGCTATGTTATAAATATCCCATTAAACAAATGATATTTACATTGCATATTGTATTGTTTCACTTTTTATAAATTTTGTTGTAGATATAATAGATTACATAGATTGATGCAATATTATAGAAATTTCTATATTACTTTTTATTTTATCTTATACCCTATCGCTTTTATATGAATTCTTGAACGTGATAAATAATCGTCTTTTCTAAATCTCAAAAAATATTTGAGGATGTTTATAGTGAGTAAAAATCTTTATAGCAACAGATGAATTAACGCATGTGATGAAAAAATGTTTATACGTAGCAATAAATATCTAATGATAATTAATTTTTATGTATGTTAAACTGATACGATTCATTATATATGTTCTTTAGTCACATATAATATTGATATTTTATGCTTATAATATTTTGTATTAACAATTATGCTACAATAAAGATAATATTAATATTATATAAGGGACAAAAATATTTATTAAATATTTTCTTTAAATTTTATATATCTTTTGCATCAGATTTATATATTACAGATACATCAATATACAATAAACTATGAAGTACAGCAAAAATGTAACACTACAATATATAAAACGATATACGAATATAAAGTTAAGATATATATTAAATATATTTTTAATAGATTACATTAAAATATTTGAAACTCAATAACATCTAGTATATTTATTAATCTTCTCTTAATACTATTCTACAAAAAAATTTTCAAAAAAATTATTAAGTTTTATGTATCGTTTAAAAATATAAAATCATTTATTAAATACAAGAATATAATGAGATCTACTGAATTGATGTTTGTTTAAATATTTTAAACGTTTAACTGTACTGAAGTATAACATATATATAATGCTCACAATATGCTTGTTATTAAAATAGAAATTGAACAATGACTAGCACCATTTATCTACTTAATGTTAAAATAGTTTATGGATTTTAATTCCAAATGTGGCACATTCAGTTACATAAATTGATAAAAATATAATATAAATATTTATGTAACTTAGGAAGATGAATCATCTTTATTTTGACTAAATACTTAATAAATGCAATAACTTAATTCACTTTTAAACGCTCTTGTCTTTCCTTCAGATCAATAATGCTTAAATTAATACAGGCTATGTATCCATGTAACAATGAGATACAGGTCTTAACAAATGCTATTGGTGCAGAAAGATACATTACCAACCTAAATAAACTTATACCGAGAACTGAAATAAGAACATACATTTTGTAGTATTCATTATAACAGTGTTAATAATATATATACATAAAGAAATAATAACTTACAAGTAGGTCCTTCTGTAAAGTAAAGAAGATATAGCGCAGCATAATAGGCTTCATTACCAGCACACATAATAAATAGGACTATACGATTTGTATAATACACACTCATAATCGCATTTTCAGACATATCAATAAATTTATGACTTGTTTTTCCTTGCAAGAGTGATCTGTAATATTATATTTTCTTATATTTTTGTATGGTGATATAATAATACATTTGAATGATGTTTATTCTTACGTATGCAAATATATCCAATGGCAACTAATGTCAATGGCCATGCTTAATTGAAACCAGAATGAGTATGATGGATAAAACATACACAATGTAGCTAAAAGACACATGGTACCAACACGATCAGTTAACTGATCTAACATACCACCAAATTTGGTACTTTGATTGAAATATCTTGCTGCATGACCATCCACTGCATCTAATAGTGCACTAATAATGTAACACCATGATGCAATAACATAACTAGTTCTCATAAAATAAAAAGATATGATAGCCAAAATCACTCTGCCATAGCCTGTTAATACATATATATATATATACATTATTTATTATTATTGTCCTTAATTATATTACTTTTATATCTTTTTTAACTTATTAAAATTTCAATAACATTGATACACATAAAATTCTAATGTTTTTATTTGAAATATATAATGAAAGGTTATATAAAATACTACTCTCTTTAAATCACTATGAATCAATATAGGAAGTCTATAAAGTGCAATGCTTTTGATCTTTTTCTTATCATATTCCCAATTAAACTGCAAGTAATAAGAAGTTTTTAAAATTTTTAATGCATATATCAAAGATAGCTAATCTTTATAACCATTCATCAGAAATAATAAATATATATGAATATACATTACATAGCTATCATTCCATTCCATTAATGTAGCAAACGAATTCAAACATTATAAAATAATATGCATGTATAAATATACTATAAATAAATTCTGCTCAATTAATTATTTTATTGTTTAAAATCAATAAGAATAAAAAATACAATTTTAATGTTATATTACTTGAATATTTAAAAATATCTGTTTTGTATGATTCTTTTTTAAATTTCCAATCTATTCTTTTTTGTTTAATATTAGATAATAAATTATACATTAACTATCGTTATACTATCAATACTGTTTTGATCTCTCTTTTTTTTTTTTTTTTTTTTTTTTTTTTTTTTTTTTTTTTTTTTTTTTTTTTTTTTTTTTTTTTTTTTTTTTTTTTTTTTTAAGTTATTTTGATTTTTAAAAATATTCACACAATATTTTTGTCTACAAATAATTTAAAATTGTAGACACAAATTGTCATTAGGACGCTAGATCGTGGACCTTTATTTACCAATTATGTTGGGCACAAATAAGAAAATATTCTCAGATTCCGTCATTTTACCGCTTCTGATTATCCCACACTGTTTTGGAAAATAATAACGAAACCTGTTATCTGTAATCGAATGTAGAAATTTGTTATCCACGCTCGCCTATATTAAATAAAATCTCTCTTACGCTTATATAAATTACGCACTTTACAATTATCGCACTACTTATACGCACCGTGTCGTCTTCAACTTAATCTGAATTACTCTAAAAAGGAATATTAAGGAGTAGGAGCTATAACGTCAATGAATTAGTAAGATCGACAATCGCATCGTATTATGGTTCGAGATTCGAGATATATCGATCCCCGGTGACGTATATAGCAGTCACACAAGTAACAGTATTGTATCTATTAATATTTTCACCCGTATTTATATGACTTTATTACATTACAAAACAAAAGAACACAACTTTTATAAAATGCGATTCTTATTTAATCCTACAACATTTAGGGAAAAATATTATATTTTGTTCCAAAATTTTCTTTGTTGCAATTAGATTACAAAGATTAAAACAAATGTGAACTACTACGTAATATATCGTCTTTTAAAGGAATAATAATTTATATTAGATAATTTATTTTTATACCATTCTAATAAAATCTACCTCAGAAATGTAAAAAGTTAGTTACAAAAAAGATATCTTGACACATAGTTACGCTCCTGAAGCCAGACGACATTTTCGGAGGCTAAACGGCTGGTCCGCCGTTTCTCTGCGCAAAAGCGATCGTTTATTGTGTCGCGAGAAAACTGTCGGTACAGGTTTACGTCAGTTTTCCTTCACTTTTTTCCCAACGTGATTAACTAAGAATAATATCGATCGAACGATAGTGAAGACAAGTGAAATGTTTTAGTGGTAAAACTGATTAACCGTACGGTTGGATTTTGGATGTCGTGCAATGAAGTTTCGAGTGGACTACTTTCCATTTACTAGAATACATTTAATGTTGTATTTTAAATAAATTTCGTTAATGAGATTCTCTGGTTTACTTTAGAATTGAGTGTTTTCGATAGAGAATATCGTTGTCGTACCGCTTTAGTGCCATCGTCGGAAAAGTGCATAAGCCAGAAGTAACATTATGCGATCGATAATTCGCCGACGATTTTGAAATACGCTTCAATGATCCGATCAGGTACTTGTGACTCTGTGCAACGTTTCTTTAGTTGTCAGTGAGATGTTTCAAAAGTGATTTTTCAGTGTCTTCCAAGACTTATGCACGACGAAATAATAGCAAGTACAAACTATATACTTGTTGGTATGTGTACAAGCGATGCTAGGAACAGTGTCGTCGTTTTGGACAAATACATTTTCGCGTCTTCCATCCGTACATGGTTGCAACAACGTTACCAGTAACATTGCATTTTGCATAAAAAAAGATTTGCAAGCAACATATACTTGAGAGAAAAATGTGCATTTTAATATCGTCAGCGGCCATTTTGAATTTATGAGTACCTCGAACTACGACGATTATCAACCTCATTTTGTAACTCCAAAATTGGACTTTCTTTGACGCCTTTCGGGACAATTGTCAATGCATCAAGAACTGATTTGGCATGTCATTGAAAAATAATTATTATTTTTTGTTCAACGAATGAAATTCTAATAAGTGCCACAGAAAGCATTCCACTCATTTTATTGTATATTTTACGTTCTAACGTATATACATCTGCTGTTATAATTATGGCATGAATTAAGTAATTTAAATATACTTTCAATTCTAATCGAAAGTTTATTTGTTATCAGAGAAAGGCGGTAATATCGCAAATTTTATATTTTTTATGTTTTATTATTTATGGAAACGAAACAAGTAATTCCAAATGAATATATCAATATTAAAACAACGTGCAAGAAGAATTTTTCATTCTTTTGTATTTCTACCTTTGATAAATCTATGATTTAAACATAAAATAAATATTTATCTATCAGTTCGTATAGCAAACATAGTAAGTGTTTTGTTAGAATATATATAACGTATTCTACCAAGCGACAGCTGTAGTTGAAACTGATAAGTAGATTTGAATTAACCTCAACGACGATAAAATCGTTGATATTAAAATACGAAAAGGAAGTTATACTTTTAATATTTAACGTAAATGCACAGAAAATATATACGAGTTAATTGAAAATATATCAGCGCAATAAAGGAAAAATTGAAAGACAACAGTTTCCTAATTGATCGACGGTTACGACACTAGATGGTGGACGGTGCCATTTTTGTCAATTTCCTAGCGCGCATGGTACGCGCGTAAAGTCGAGCACATTGGAAAAGTCATCAATTAAATCTCACAATCTGAACACAAATAATTATTGTTGTTTATGCGTGTATTGTTTTTGAATCCAATTAAAAGTGTTGAATTTGGAATGGTTAAATTAATTATTTAACCTAATGTGACATCGGCATAGTGTAAAATGCTTTCATTTACATGGACGTAATGGTTTCATAAACTAAATACTGAAATCAAGAAAAAAATTAACTAATACGACATGCTAGAATCTCAAATTGCCGTCTGTGATCAAACGAAACGGGTCTCCAGACCTTAACAACACCAAAGAAAAATGATGAAACTATGAGTGCAGTGGACACAACACTGTCAATTTCGATCAAAATGGCCCCAGGGCCAGAACATCGTCAAGAACCAGTAGCACCTGACAAAACTGCTGAAAATAATAATAGTGAGACTTCTAATGAAAGAAATAATATAGAGAATTCAGTGGTAGGTGTTGAAACTGTTAGTAACCAGAGTTCGAATACAGAATATGTTTCGATGAACATTGACACTAATTCAGATTCAACAACTCCAAGTGCACCAGCTTGTATTACCTCTGACAGTAAACAGGTGAGTTAAAATACAAGGATTTCAAAATTGTTCTTGATGCATATTAATGAAATGAGTAATACTATAATATCATTTTAGTTATTTGTATGAGAAATAAGTACGTAGTATATACATATATAAAAATGTATTTTAAATTTAAATAGTATAAAATATTTTGTTTAAAATTTGACCTCTAGTATTATTTTATATACAAACTAGAAATAAGATATACCTTCCAGCAAGTTATTCATTGCTTATTATAATGACTACGTAGTATTTATAACAGTTGATTTTTTAAATTAAATCTTATAATTTCTAAATTGTATTAACTTTTGTACATTTAATTCAAATTAATTAAATATTTGATATAATTACTTTAATTAAAAGTTATCAATGGACAACTTATGTAAAAGTTTGTAATCAATAATTGCTTACAAAGTATCTGTAATTAATTATTATGGTATAACACTATAAAAAATTCATAAGTTTTACAAAATATGTTCATATCTTATGACAAGAAAATAGTATATAAATATGAAAGATATGATCGAATTGATAATAGTATGACTATTTATGTATAAATGATTATGTATAACTATATGTTCCTAAAATATGAACGACATAAATTACATTATTGATGCTATCATGATTAAACTTTATAGTTTGTTTATATTTCAAGCATACATATTTGTTATTTTATCATCAAAAGAGTTGCATTAAAGACATTATCAAATCATGTATGAATAAAAAAAGATAATATATGATTGAAATCATATTACTAATTTTCATGCAATTTAGTTCATAAAATGAGATATAACTTTAAAAATAAAATAATATGTATATTTTTATAATGTTCAATAGTAGTGCATATATTTATATTTACCTATTTACTCATGTATATTTATCATATGTATTTGAATACTGGAAAGGAATATGTGTATATTATCGTGTAAATTTTATATTATTATATAAGTTTAATTTTATTATATAACTAGACTACAGATATTCATGCATTTATGGGATATTTTGAGGTACAAAAATATATAAAATGCACATGATATGCAAAAATATAAAAAATATTTAAAGCAAGATACTTGTTATAACATTTAGTGGGAGAAAGAAATTTTTATGTAGGTTATATTTCTTCACTTATGTTAATAAAAAAATATGAAACTGCATAAAATATACAAATCTGTCTCAGTCTATATATAATTTAATATAATTTCGTATACTATATTTTTTAAAATTCTATATAAATTATTTTATGTAAATTCATGCAACTCTTTTAAGCATACAATACACGGTATATATACATAGATTTACAAAGAATAACGGATAGGTGTACGAAAGGGCCTTTGCTTGTTACGATCCTGGAATGGCCGTGTTCTCAGTGTAATGGCGGCGGCCATGGTGAGAAGAGCGCGCCGCGCCCGCTCGTCACAATAGCATTTAAAATCGGTACTGTATTTTTGATACTGCCGATAAATATTTCTTGTGAACAGTGATAGCATATCGTCGGCTACGGTTTATCGTATACTCAAATGCGCGAGGTCTCTACGTAACGGTGGTTATACTGCGGGGACTGCAGTTCGACGGAGCAGAGACGACTGCAGCCGACCCAGGTGCCCTCTAAAAATATAAATTCCGTGCCGGCACTGCCCAGCAGATTTTTCCTTCGTCTGTAAGTCACCCCGGTATCTCGTGTCTCAATTAGCTAATCGCGACCCCCTATCGATCTCTGGACAAGCCCAAAACTTCAATTCCTGGTGTGTGTCCTATTTTAATTTACGACCGAAGGTAAACTCGCTATTGGCTATCCTTTTCGCATTTCCAAGGACTTACGAGTATTCATTAACAGTGCTTTCTGAAATCTTCAAAGACGATTGGTTTGTATTGTTTCGTACACGAAACCACGTATCTCTTTCTCTTTTTTCTTCTTCTTCTTCTTTTTTTTTTTTTTTTTTTTTTTTTTTTTTTTTTTTTTTTTTTTTTTTTTTTTTTTTTTTTTTTTTTTTTTTTTTTTTTTTTTTTTTTTTTTTTTTTTTTTTTTTTTTTTTTTTTTTTTTTTT
>JACXIU010002341.1:0-15996 GCA_014737455.1 Bombus consobrinus | reverse complement strand
TTTTTTTTTTTTTTTTTTTTTTACGAACTTCACGGAGCACTAGACACAGGTCTGCACGCTTCGGCGCTCAACAGCGAACTCAATCTGGCAATCGTCTTGCCCAGAGAATAAAGTCTGTGTGTGGCGAGCTACGGGGTACAGGCCATTGGAATGTTTATTGTTACGTGCCGCTAGAACTATTTTCTTTCAAGGAGAGCTATACGATTATTCTATACCTTTGTTAAATAAAACGTGCATCCCGTGACCGCGACGACGTTAGGCGACTAGTTGTCGCCTCGAGCCCGAGCTCATTATCGCAAATCTCAGACAATTATAGTCAATGTAACTCGTAAGAATTAAAGCATTGGTACTCTTCTTGCACAGTCCAAGTCGAACTCAACTTACTGATCCACGATTCGGGTGTGACTCAACGTATTTGTTCACAGTGCAAGTAAAACTTATCTGACTGAACCTCAGTCCAAGTGGAACTCCTCTCTGTACCTCTCTGTATCCTTCGGGTCAATCTTTGTTTTTAAGGAGAGCTATTTAATTAATCCATACCTCTGTTAGGTACACGTCCCTCCCGTGATCGTGGCTACGTTCAGCGAACAGTTATGTCACTTCGAGCCCAAGCCCACTGTCATAAATCTCAGGCACCTGTACTTGGATTAAATCACGAACATTTCAAAAGAAAGGCCCCGATGTCCTTTCATCTCCGACACGGTCATCCTGACAATCATCCGTCCTCGGATGTATATTGGGTTATCACAACCTTGGACTCAGTACAACTGACATTGTTTACAGTTTAACCAAACATTCCAATAAGCCAAGGGTCCAGTTCAACTGCAAAATTTTGATCAGATGTTCAATAACAAATAAAAGAAAACAAAATCAGTAACATTATGATTAGTATTCAAAGTGCTAGTTGCATCTTCTGGATTACCAGTCAGACTGTAATGACATGACAGACCATTCTCGACCTCGTACCTGAACGAATCTCACTTCTCTAGATCACATTACCATACTGAGCATTTGTGAAAACACTATGCTAGATGTAATGGCTATAGTACTAATGACACCCGAACTGAATTCGGTAACAGTGTGTTGATCTCGCATCTAATTTCTTTGGACCATATGACCACCCGTAAGCGTATGTGAACCCCTACAACATTACAAATAGACCCTTGAATTTTGAATCTAATTTAGTTTGATTTCTTTCCTCACTTTTGTGCAATACAAAGTCACCAAGATTGAATCTAACTGCTTTAGCTTTTGTCTTGTTGAATCTATCTTTATCATACTTAGCACTATTTTCTATATTTTGTATGGCCTGCTGTCTTACATCGGAGATATCTATTTCTCTTCCTTCAATATTTCCAGGTAGCAGTAATCCGTAGGGTCTTGCTGTTCTACCGATTAATAATTCCAACGGACTCGATTTGGTCACACGATTGGTGGTGCAATTTATAGCCAATTGTACTTCGCCGATCGCGTTATGCCATGACCGCCCGGTCGTTTCTACCGTTGTAAACATGTTCTTTAAAATACCCATAATACACTCTACCTGCCCATTAGCTCTACTAGCACCGGTTGCTATTAAATGGAGTTTGTGTTTGTGGATGTGTTTACATTGACAGAATTCTTGGAATTCTTTACCCGTAAAACATCTTCCTTGATCCGCTATTATACGGCAAGGACTGCCGAACAATAATATAGCAGACTTAAACACTTTAACGGTACTAAGAGACTTTACTAAACGGTACTAAAGAGAGAGAGAGAGAGAGAGAGAGAGAGAGAATGAACTTGGGATGTACAGTTAATACAAATGTTTTCTATTCTTAGCATTAATACTATATCGGTCATTCTTCTGCCAGAAAATTTTGGGGCCACTGATTCTTTAATCAGCGAACACTCGGCTTCAGTAGAATGGAAATGACTCACCCAGATGACTTAATATACCTGTTGGGGCTTCCACCACGCAGGAGTCGACTCGACGTTCGTTATTAGGATTATACTTTTTTTTCCGTAATAGCGGACAATTTGACGCGACATGTCCCTTCTCACGGCACTTGAAGGACGATACCTTAGAAGATGCAGCTGATCGGTTTCCCCTGGGTTTCGTATATCATCCTCCGGCTCCGACTTTATTTTTTTGCGGCATTCCGTCTCTTTATGTCCGTGGAGCCCACATTGGCGACACTTTCTCCGGGTGCCTGATGGTCTGTATCGTTTGATATCAGATCCCGTCAGTAAGCTTTCTGAGAAAGTCGTCGGCTTCTCCTCGTAGGAGAGGAGTCGCATTTCCCTTCGAAATTGGTCTTCCGTCTGAATGTCACCTGTGAGTGCTAGTCATTTGAAGCGTTGATCTTGTGAACTCAGTAAGTAAAGAGCGGTGGCATTAATTATTTCTTCAGTAGGTAAATTTTGCCACCTCATCTTTATGAGCGAAGGGACACGATTGCCGTAGGATTCTGGGGATTCGTTCTTTGATGGTCGTTCCCTGGCTATCTTCATTAACGCCGAGCTTGCCGCCTCTTGACCGCCAAAATGTGCCTTATATTGGCAAAGCCCCAAAATGTGCCCTAGGGTCTCGGACTGGGTATGACATCTTCGGCACATAGTATTAATCTTTTTATCGGCTCTTGCTAACGCCACTTTGGTGCCAAAGGTATTTGTTTTTAGTTTCAAGGCGTCTGGTAATCTTTGAGCCACACGTTGCCAAGTTTCTCTCTTCCGAAGTCGGCAACACAATGGCCTTGACTTCGCAAGTCGGCCCATTATTTAATATGCTCATTTCGTAGACGTTTCTTGACTTTGTCAATGTCCGTGGTAGTAGCCGGCCAATTAATCCTTAGGGAGTTGACAATTTTCTTAAGCTTTAACTCTGTGTCTTCATTTACTAGACTAGACGCTGCTGGATCTATAGAATTTTTCATATTTATTGCACTCTTAGGGGTGCCGAGTTTTACTATGTGTTCGAACCTCGGCAACTCTAATCCTCCGTTATTTTTGGGCATATAGAAGAATACAACCGAGGTCGAACGCGTTAAGTGTAATATCCCTTTGACCTCTTGCCTGACTTCATTGTCTAATAATTTTAAAACTCCCTCGCTTGGTGGGTTTATTAATAAATTATAAATATAGCGAGGGAATATGTAATTCTGTAGAAACTCAATCTTTTGGTCTGGTTTTAATGACAATTTTCTGACTCCTTTAATCGTGCTCAGAATTTCTGATACGATTATCCCACACTTAAAGCCTTTCCGATTTTAGCGAATGGTCCGATTTTAGCGCCAAGATACCTGAAGGCTTCCTTGGGTGCGATGTTCGGTATCTTTTTATTTTTAATTTCTGTCTCTGGGTCTCTCACGTGCCAGTTGTCCTTCTTTGAGACCACCTGAAACGTTTGGATTTTATCCCCAGAGATACTCATCCCTAGACCCTCCAGGTAATCTTGGACCATAGATAATTGTTTTTGAGCTTCTTTTTTGTTTTTGCCCAGCAAGACAATGTCGCCGGCAAAGGCCAATATAGGAATCTTATTATTTTCATTTATATCTATCCCTTCGGTGAATTCTTCTACCGCTTCCAGCAACGGCTCTAAACACAAGTTGAATAATAAAGGTGACAAAATCTCGACCCCAGTTCCATTCTTAGCTTTGATTGTAGTTTTGGTCCCTTTGTACATGTTCAAAATTAACTCGATTAAAGGGGTCTAGATACCTTTCCTAACCAGACATGGTTTAATCGCTGAGTGGGTGGGGCACCGTGTCAAAAGCTTTGGAAATGTCAACAATAGTGTAGAGACCTCCTTGATCTTTCTTGCTTCGTTCCAAGAATGCACTAAACAATTCCACATTAATCTTGCATCCATTTTCGGATGTGAAGCCCTTTTGCCTGAGATTTTGCACGATGATCCATTTTAGTCTCCTGTCGAGAGTTGAAGAGAAAATTCGCGCCAGAATAGGACCTATTGTAATTGGCCGCCAGTTCTCGGCCTTATTAAGATCTTTGTTCGGCTTTGGTATAAACGTGGTCCTATTCTCTCTCCAACTCTCCGGATAGTGGGAGGTGTAACATAGAATATTAAATAATAATTCCAAGATTTTAGGCAGGCCCGGAATTAATAGATGTTTCTTTTCAAGACCATCCGGACCCGCGGCCGTTTTATTTCTAATTTTCTTAATTCTTTCGCCAACTTCCTCAACGACTATCGGAGGAAAATACTCATATATAAGACCTCCTGAAGCACATTCTTGCTGTATAGGGGATCTTATGGACCCTTTATCCGGCGTTAGGACCAAAAGGGTTAATATAACCTATTAACAAAGCTGATCGGTAGTTTCTTTTGTACATTGTTTATACGTAATTTTTAAACTAACGATCACCAGTTATATGTATAGGAAAGAAATTGTCCACAACATTGAGCCTTGCAACATATTTCAATATTCTCTAAATCGCAGAAAAATTGGCCTTCAGAGAAGTTGCCCAAAATGGTAATTATTCATAAAATTTCCAACAATTCCCGTACTAAACCACTAGAATCGTTATACTTCTCTATTGATACAACAAATAACAAACAACTGACTAATGCCATCTCTTTCGCGAGGATCCATCACACTGCATATAACGAAGTGTAGGTGTTCTCAGTAGCATATAAAATTGCATCACAGTTGCAGTCGTAAATTATTTATCATGGTTTATGCATGTGCGCGGTTTTATTGAAATGTTAATCCTAAAGAGGAAAATAGATGGTGCATAGTCTACTTTGATTTCATTTTAAAGAATGATACAAGTAATGATTTGGATCAGATAAATCTCTATCAAATTTGATCGACGATTAGACGTACTTTGGCTGTATGATTCTTCGCTAATTCTAACATAAACAGGTCAATCCATGGCACTCTCACCGCGTCCTATAGATACAAGGAATTTAAAAGCTGTGTGCAATTTGTATATAGTATATAAAATTATGTAAAATATTTGTATTAATATGTAAAATAGCTAGAACGATACAGCCCCATGCAATGCCATGAACATTTCCGTTTGAAACGCCTGAGCTGGTCCATCTAGCTGTGACATTGAACCAAACCGGACAGGCATAAGTCGGGATAGGATTATTGCCAACAATTTGTACAACAGAAGACTACACTTCACGCAGAGATGCTTTGAGAAGAACGAACCATTATTTGCTTTAAAAGTCTTTTTTAATTTATTTTTCATTTACGTCTTAACGTGCTGCGTAATCTGTAATTTGTAATACAAATATATACCGGGATATTTGACCATTTTCTTATGCGGAAAGGACAGGGGCTATTGCCAGGTGATAAAAAATCAGCGAGAATATCGAGTCACGTCACGGTTGAAATGAACAGCCCGAGAGGGATAGATTCGCTCTTTCTAGTATTTATACGGAACATTCAGTGACCACAACAAACCGTAATTCGATCGAAAATTTCCCGTAGCTTGGAATTAATTTTGAATAAATACATTCCCGTCGCGTAAATCAGGAGGCTATTAGCAAATACTAACGCGCATAGGTTAAAGTCGCTATTGAGATGGAAGAGGTTCAAAGCACGACTAAAATACAAATTAAACGGAATGGAAGTGTTGAACGTTCCCTGTTGCAGCCCGTCATTCACCCCGAAGACGACATTCGAGCTAGTTATCCAATGAGACACCTTTCAGAGATTATGGACCAAATCACCTGAACTAGATGTTTAAGGAAAGTGTATCGTATCAGCTTTTATAGCAAACCGCTCGATCGAAACATGTCAAAAGCCCTTTCCAGGTCTATGAGTAGAGTTTTGCTACCAGCAGACGTCTGTCACGAATTTTATTATTGCCTGGACCTTACTGTATTTGACTCGGAAGCCAAATTGCTGATCGGGAGGAATGGAAGCCTCTTTACAATGAAAAAGTATGAGTTGCTGCATCACCCACTCAAAGACCTTACTAATGGATACTGTGCAAACGGCAAACTCATTGATCTGTACCTGGCTGGATTTGGTTTGTTCTTATCCTTCCCCAGCAAGGGAATTACTTTTCCCATCTTCCATATCTTAGAAAAGTATGCAGGTTCAAGAGATCATTGAAGATCAAGGAGAAGAAGAATGTGTATCATTGCGGGAACTATATTGGTACTCCGTGGAAGATATCGAAGCCTGATAACATTTTCCCATTCAGGAACTTAAATTGAATCGTTAACGAATCTACCGATGTGAAATAATTCTCTGTGACATCGGAACCGGAGTAGTTACTAGCACTGTTTCCTCAGGTGAAAGCACAGATCTTGTTTCAGCGGCTCAACGAAGATCTGCATTTTCAAGGTTATGAAATTTGGGAATCTGGGAAGATCATCATACACATTTCGGCGCACACTTGCAAAATTTGTCCCCAGTAGTTTGTGGGATTCACGAAGCTTACCGCGCGGTAGAACGGTGACCGGACAAGGAATGCTTCGCTACATACAAATAACAAGTGCTGTTGTAACGAGTGATAAAAGTTTAACAAGTTTAGAGTAATGAAATAGCGAGGACGATAGTAATTACAGACATGTACAAAGAACAGTATATAACTTGAAAGGATGTCATGGCACACGATCGTGAATAACAGAAGCACGTGTTGCGTGCACGTTTATTCTTGGCATGTCATCGCGTTACTAGTAAGTTCTGGGGAACCGGCGGCGCCGGAGACGTCACGACCTCGACTTATTTGTCGGCTTGGTACTAATAACGATGCATCTTCTGCTTTGTCACACTAAGCGAGGAGGTTGTTCAATTGTGAAAGGCGGTGAGAATCGTCTGAAGAAAATTTGAGGGCGCCGATCTAGAGGTTAGCCTTGTTGCCTAGCACTCGTCTAACTTTTGAAATCTTTAATTCTCTGGATCCAGAGGACTCGGGGATCTATCAGGGGCCTTCCTGATACGACTTTTTATGGCTCTATAACACTTGCGCGTTTGATAAACGATGGGATAAAGTAACATAGTGTGCCGAAGCGCTTCTTCATAGATTTGGTGTTTGTCTTGTAGCAAACCTCCGAAGTGGGAATCCAGATATCTCTCAACGTAATTGAAATCCCATGTGAGAGCTGGAATGGAGGCTTCTAGGACCGAAAGAACATTATCATTTGTGGCCTAGAGGACGATCTCTACTTCGTGACTGTTATCTAAGTGTTCTTATCCTCGTAGACAAAGATATCAAGTTCTGACAGCTCGGTGCAGAAAAACATCCAGCTTTTCCATGAGTACCAAATCCAAGAACGACTGCACCTCGACAAATCAAATGCCATCAAAATCAGTGTCACTGAACTGAAGGACTAGATCCACCTGTTATTCGTTAAATCAGTGTCACAGGTTTTCGTCTCTGTTATTATTTAACGTGCTGCTCCAGGGAACGCGTGTCGCGTTATAATCACCACCAAGGATGAAAAAATTTTATCACACAGATAGAGTTTTTCGAAAAGCGCGTCTCATTCCGCATCAAAGACATTGTAATAAGACACAAGCTTAAGAGCCTGCAACGTAAATAGAATAAACAGAATATATGAAAAGCCGTGTTTTGTTTGCTAGGTTTATCGTGACAACTGAAAGCTCCATTTTCCCCTTGTCTGTACGGCTAGTGATTATCGCTTCAAAGTTAAATAATATCAGAATGAATTAAATGATAAAACGGATCCGCCCCCGAACTTCGAGTTCAGATGGTCACACTCTTTCGAAACGAAGACCCTTGAAATGCACCTTATGCCTCTCCGTGACCTTCGTCTTTGCCAGCAGGACCACCTCAAACGAGTGAGCTTGCAGGGGCTTTATCTTTCGCGAGGAGGGGAAAATGCCTTACGCATACCCAGTGACCCGTGTCACTGGGTTATGTGGAACTCGGCTGATGACAATGCCATACCCACTAAAAACCGCTTTTCTTCCCACCCCTTCTTCGAGCGGAGGGTCTCGCCGGCACCGCTGCAATTAAGCATTACTTCGACGAGACCCCAATCACGCAACATCTCCATACGTTTATTCTTCTCCCTCCGTCTCCTCGCTAACCAATCCTAAGTCGTCGTCTTCTTCTCATTGACCTTTCCCTATCTTCTTCTTGCGTTTGCCTGGCCTTCATTATTAGCCCGCAGAAGGTCCTGAACTGCCCCCAGGTATGGTCGCTAGCCGTGACTATCGCGATGAGGTTCGTCGCTGTCAGGCTTTCCCCCGTCGTATTCTCCAGCATGGTGCGCTGAGCCGCCCATCTCGGGCATCTCAGCAGAGCATGCTCAGCGTCGTCAGGGCTCGCTTCGCAGTCCCAACACTTATCTTCGTCCGCCCTGTTGATCCTGACCCTATATCGATTAAATATACCATGCCCTGTCAGCAGCTGCATGGTATAGTGATCGATAGTCCTCTTCCTCTTCCAAAAGATGGTCGTGTTCCCGATCAGCCTCCTGGTCCAGCTATCGGTGTTGTACCCGGACCATTCCATCTTCCACGCTTCCACCGCTTCCGCTTCGAACGTACGAAGCTGATCGAGGTACCCTTCGGAATCCTCAGGATCGTGTCGCACCGATTTCTTGGCCACGAAGATTCTTCCGCGCCACCGCGCTCTGATGTCGATAGGCATGGTCCCCGACAGCACGCACAACGCCACGTGCGAGACTGTCCTGTACGCGGTCGTGGTACCGACGAGGGCGCTCCTTTGCGCCCTGAGAAACTTGTCGACCATCTTGCTCTTGTCCAGCGCGTTCCTCGAATAATAATCTGTACAAAAGAAAACCAAAACATTAAAATGTTTAAATAGAAGAAATTATATCAAAGTGAACCAATGATTGCTTTCGAAAGATTGAGCTACTGCCAAATGTGACAAGCAAAGAGCTGATCATAAAGAAAGGATAGTTTTATAACAGGTGGTAATAAATTATTGAATAAGGACGTACGTTAATTGAATGAAATTAGAAGACTGGTATATTGTAGCGGTGAAAAAATATGTATTCGGACTTTCTTGAATTTTATGTCCTTTATGATATTTTATTTTGTAATACGATAAATCAGTAACATGAGATCAGAAATCAGAATTCATAGTTCTATTTCCCCATCTAGCCCATTTTTTATTCTTTTAGATTTAATCGATAGGATTATAGATGTCACGGAAATGATAATGTTACTAACTTTCTTTTATTGGAGCAACAAAGTTATTATATCGTATCTCGATTTATTTAAAGCACTTACATGTACAATATTTCATTTTGTGCTGATAAATACTGTTTAAATCATTAATCATGAGCCATTAATAAATATGTATTACAATTTCCAATAAAAATGCTTAATAATGTAACAACTTCCAAATCAAATATGTACACATATACAGAGTGTTCTACGCAAATGAACTAAGTTGTATCTTCTAAACGGTTAAGGATAGAAGATGTCATAAGTGAAAGTTAAATGGTATCAGGCGGTACATAATATGCAACTAATTTTATGCACTTTTGTGCATCGGTGCATGAGAAAAATGCAACTGCACTTTTTTCTTTATAAATAATTGTCATATTTAGTATAATTTGATTTTTACAGTGAGAAATAATTACAGTGAGTATGTGTATGTTCTGTAATTGCCAATCATATGTACATACGCTGTTTATCAGCATTATGTTATTCGTACAAACTTTTCTGAATGTAACTGTAGTGGCACATGAATTAGAGGACAATTCAAGTCATGTTGTTTTCCTTCGAAGTATCTTTATCGTTAAGCAACCGTATCGCAACCGTCGAACGAAGACGAATTTGAATTTTCCGACTCTCCCCCAATGTTGCTAATTATCGACCAAGGAGCAACCGGTCAGGTCAAACCGATCGATCGATATCATGTACCTCGAATGAATTAACGCTCAAGGTGAAGGAGGTTTAATATTTCGAATGTTAGAGTAATCCAGCACTATGTTGAACTTGTTGTATAAACGTAACGTGTGATGTGATGCACGGCGGTGGTAAGATCTTGTTGGGAATGAAGTCTTTCAACCGTACGGTACGATGTCTGATGATGAACTGTCCTTCTACGTTGCTGATTCTCCCTATCAGCCGTTGGGTTTCGTCTGTCCATCGTCCCTTTCCGGCTGGTCCTTTCCAGGGGTTTTTTACCTCACCTCGGAGTCGTTAGGTTTACAGCTCAGAGAGAACATGCAATTCGGAATTTCTTAATGAAAGGAATGAGCTTGTCCGTGCCATAAACGGACGGTCACTCAAAATTCCGAACACCCGACCAGCATAAATAAACGGACGCAATCGCTTATCTATCGAGTTATCTAGAGTTATGGAGCAGCATTTATGAGTATCTATCGAGCATTTATCGAGTATTTATCAGCGACCTTATTTCGCGACTTATACACTGTATGAGCGTCTCAACGACATTATTTATATTTACTTATTTAAATATTTCAAATATATTTGACGGGTTCTCGTTCTAACTACCAATCCTCTACACGCCTCTACATAACGTACAAGCAGGAGCGATTGTTGAGCGAGAAACGCCCGGACTTTATCTTTATTATTTTTACTATGGATCCTAACTTCATCGGTCCTGTACAGGTTACGTTCACTCTGGAAAAGAAGAAAGAGTGAGAGAGAGAGACCTGTATTTACAGTACCAAAGAAAAGGAAAAACTAATGACTAAAACTAATGAAGAGTGCGACTCACTCTTAGTCCTTATTGTTTCGTCGTTCATTCATACACACACACTTTCTTTAAATTTATCGCATCGCCGATCGCGTTTACACTCCTAAATACGCGACCTAGGCCAATAATAATCACTACCGCACCAATCGAAAGTGTACACTCAAGTTACACACCGTACACGCATGAGTGTAATAAAAAGCAGCAGTGATTCTGTTCAAAAATTCTGCGTAATACCATCAGTTATTCATGTCGATTCAGACCTATTAGTTTATGACATGATTGAATGACTCCAAGGAACCAATGCATTCTACTCGCAATTCGATGCGATTTACCATTAGGACGATTTCATCGATATTGGGACTCGAGGAAGTCATCGTTTAATCCCTTCTAGAACAAAACATAGAATATCATAATTTGTTCTTAATGACAATGTTAATTATTTTGAAAGCTTGAAATAATAAAAGATTGATTTCTATTAAATGCACAATTTTAATAATAGTATTCAATTCAAGAATGGAGAGTTTACATTTAACAAATTTTTAGTCAGACTCTTCTTTTTTTACTAATAATAATAATTGCCGTAAAATGTAAAGAATATCCCTGAGATTCAGTTGTGAAAAATGTATACAAAATATATGTACATCTGTAACAAAATATGTGAACTGTAATTTGTTCATAAGAATGTATCTTTGAGTTTTAGAATGTTTAAGATTATAAAAAGCATATCCCTATTTAAACGTGGAATTTCAATAACAAAAAAAATTGAAATTTTAATAAAGTTTAGTTGCTATAAAAATTAGGTCCCTAATATAAAAATGAAAAATCCAGGAATTGAGATCCTAGTGATTTCTGAACCACGTTAGACATTTTTATCGTATATTTCAACATTGAAACTTTAATAACTGTTTCAATAGAAATTTACAATTATTCCTACTAAATACGAATAATTTTTCGCGTATCCAATATTCCAGGAGATTTCAGTTTCTTTCTATTCTCGGAATTTTGGAAAAAGTATTTAGCCAATGCGTAATAAGAACTGAATAAATTCCATGCTCTTGCACTTTTTCATTTTTTCCAAGTAATAGTTTGTATCATTGATATTTTCATTTTTGAAAGAAACATTGACATTAGACGTTGATGATGTATAGAAGTGTTTGGTATTTTTCATCAATCGTTAATGTTACCAAGTCTTCTTGGCACTCGAGCAATAATCTGCACAAAAGAAAACATTCAAATGATATCGAAGTGAAGCGTTGATCTAGTTGCTTTTGAAGCAACCACGACTCACTACTGGCAAATGTGATAACCAAAAAGATAATGAAAGGAGGAAAGATAATATATTATAATAAATTATCAGATAAAAACGCACGTTAACTGAACGACGATAACAGAATTGTAAATTAAAGAGGTGAAAACATATCTATTCGGTTTTTTTTAATTTTATTTCGATATCCGTCTATGTACACGGAAGTACGATAAATCACTATATATTGTGTTATCATATACCGGACTATTTTTTTTTTATTGTTAAATATATCCATGATATAATTAAATTGTTTCTCTCTAAATGACAACCGTAAAAATAGTAGAATTTTCGTGATCGACACGCAATATGTTAATAACTGTGAGTACAGGAAGATTCATATTAAGATTCTCATTATTTTGAAGCATTGAGAAGCCACTGTGTATTAAATTGTTCACATTTATGACGAAGTCCTGACAATTGCTTTCAGCTTTCAATATGACACCGTACAAAATGGTATAATTTTAACTTTTCATTTCTATTTCTGCTATCAGGACACAGATGACTCAGGTACACGTTATGTGCACGTATTACTGCTATCATGATATTACGGAAAATACGAGAACGATGAAAACTTGTGGTGTCGTTGAATTGCGGTTTGTTAAACCACTATTCGGATATATGCACTTTCTATAATCAGTTCTACTCGAAACAATTTCTAACGTTGTATTTTTTAAATGATTCAACTAAGCAAGCAAACATATATGCTTAAACTAAGCAAAATTATATGCAGTTATGCACTACACAAGTTAGAAAATTGCAAATGCACAATATAACACATAAGCACTTAATCTATCCATAAAGAGGCAATGTCGAGAAATTAATTTTAATCTGCAGCTGATTGTTTTGCAACTCTTTATCGTGGTGAAGCCTCGTATTTCCAGGATAAATTGATTATTTTCTTTCACTAACTAAATCTGATTGACTTATATGTAATATATGTCGATTCTGATTGTAATTATGTCGACAATTGACTTAATTATAATTCATTACTAATATATAAAATACAGATAATGTTGTATGTGACTATAAAGTGGAGTCTACATACATTCCGGATCGGATCACATACATAGATCTCGTCACTCATGCATCGGCGACTTATAGTCGTTGTCGAATCTATCCTTTTTTTTTTTTTCTTCTTTTTCATACGTGGAGAAATCCTCATGGACACTCGCTGTTGCACGCAACAGCAGAGTAGTGTCGGACTCTTACCGACTAAAACTCCACGGTGGTCGTCCTGACGTTTGGTAGAAGCGACCTCGGGCTCTTTTACAAATACTACCAGGGGAGTCGCTCCTCATCGTCTTCTCCCAGCTGTTTATAGGGGAGGCATCCTGGTCTAAGTTGGGTGGTGCCGCGCCCCTGCGGCGTACTGAATTTCTTTGGCGTGACGATCTCGCAGGATCGCTCGTTCTTTTCCGATCTCTCTCCGCTCGCTCCTTCGCCAGCATTACATGCTCGCAGTAGGTGCGGACGGCGTTGAACTCCTGACGGCCCCTGAGCATGGCTTCGACGACCGCTTCTGGGGCTAATCTCTCGCCGATGTCGCGTAGGACGCGGCGCGGTTCTGCCCACGCTGGACAAAACTCCAGCGTGTGTTGCGCCGTGTCCTCCTCTTCCTCGCAGTGGTGGCAGATGGAGGTCACCTTCCGCCGAATACTTAGCAGGTACCTTCCGAGAACTCCGTGTCCCGCGAGCAGCTGCGTCATCCTGAAGGTCAGCAGGACCCCGCCTTGGTCTCTCCAAGCTTCCCAGTAGGGAAGCACGGCGCGAACGGCACAGTGCGGCCACGCAGCGTCCTCTTCGGCCAGCTGAGAACGCAACCGCTCCCAGATCTCCAGCTTCGCCTCCACTCGGACGTGCAGGGCCGATTGGTCGTCGGACGGCGGCGCCGTTGTACGTCCGTCCGCGCGCGGAGCCCTCAGGTGCGTGTACACCCGTCGGAGCGCAAGGGCCCGCAGCTCGAACGGAGGGGACGCCGCCAGCACCATCGCTAACTCGTAGGACATGGTCCTATATCCTCTCGCTATGCGGATAGCGGTCGTCCTTTGCAGCCTCCTCAGCAGAATCCGGCTGCGGCGATTCGCCATCAGGTCCTCGACCCATACGGGAGCCCCGTAGAGGACTCGGGACCGGACCACTCCCTCGTAGAGTCGGCGGATTCCCAATCCTGCTCCGCCGATATTCGGTAGTAGGCCGCATAAGGCGTTGGCTGCAGCCGTCGCCCTCGGGACCAGGAGCTCGAAGTGCGGTCCAAACGTCCATCGGCTGTCGATGATGAGACCCAGGTACTTCAGCCGGTGCCTCACCGGGACAGCTTCTTCGTTGATGGTCACGGACAGTCCAGGAGGAGAGGGTCCTCTGCGACGGTGATCGAAGAACCCCGGGCCTCGGATTTGGCCGGCGACACGCTCAAGCCGAGCCTGCGAATGGCGCGTACGGCGCACGCCACGGCATCCGCCGCGAGGTACGCGGCCTCGTGCCACCAGCGTCCCCCGGCCAGGACCAAGGTGTCGTCAGAGTAGCATACCATGAACGTGCCCGGCGGCATCAGAAATTGGAGGACGAAGTCGTAGGCAGTGATCCACAGTATGGGTCCCAAAACCGTACCCTGCGGAACGCCACGCTCCACCGGTCTTCTTTATTCCCCGCTCCTCCCGGTGTATGTGATCCACCGGTCGCTGAGGTACGCCCGGATGACCCTGACGAGGTACAAGTAGTGTGAGCGTGAAGGGCCCGACCATAGGTCGACCGCGCCATACCTGGAGTTTCTATAGAACTCAAACTGGCTTCGCTTCCAAGATGTTAAATTACGTCCACTTTCTAGCGTTCACCGCAGAGAGAACGGCGCGCATGGTGGTCGGCGCGCGACTTGGAAAAACCCTGGACAAATTGGACAAATTGGACAAATTGGAACCCATTGGACAAATTGAACCTACCCTTGCGGGCGGCAGCTCGCTTAGCCGGTGCCGCGCGATGCGTGCATCGTGCAACACCGTTACCAGCGGAGGCCACGAGGAGCTGCCAGCTTAAAGCTCGGTCCCAGCAGGTTGGCTGTCTAGCCGATAAACCTGCACCGTCACGGCGCGCTTTGTGGGGGCCACCGCCTGCACGGACGATCGCAGGTGTTCTCCCCAGAGCGCACGTTGGTTCTTTCGCGCCCTCCTTGCTTCTTATAACGTCTGCCTTTCTTCTGTGTTTTCCTTTGTCTTATTCGTTTATTGTGTCCTTCTGGTTGTTCCTTATGTCTCTTCTGTGTTGCGATATTCTTTTGTTTCCTGTTTCTTGTTATGTTGCTGCTTGTTGAGTTCGCCGGGTGCTGCGCCTCGGTGGCAGGCTCGTCTGTTCTTCCGCTTGCGGGGATCTTCTTTCTGACGGTCTGCCGTGTTGCAGAGGGCCCCTCTTTTCTTGTGAAAGTGTTCTTCTACTTTGTTCTTTTTTCTGCAGAACGCTTCTGGTGAACTGGTGGAAGTGGGGGTATACATCCTTTGAGATGAATTCCCATTTTTCCTCCGGCCAGTCTAGATCTAATTCCCGTATGGCGTTCCGTAGTTTCTGCCTTTCCTCGTTATAGTTTTGGCAGTCTTCAAGGATGTGCTGGGGAGTTTCCTCTAAGCCGCAATTGCACGTGTCCACCTCGCTTAGGCGGAATGACTTGAGTTTGCTGTTGAAGTCCCCGTGGCCACTAATGAATTGCGTCAAGTAGTGGTCGGGTCTTATCCAGCGGTTCTCTATTCTCTTCTTGATGTTGTTCATGTACTCGAAGGTCGTTCTGTCCTTCGATGTGGTTTGCCAGCGAGCCTGCCACTTCTGTATGGCTTCATTCACTATTTCTTTTTCGCTGCTTGCATCGTTCTGGTTTCTCTTCTTTTTGTAGAGCCTCGCCCTTACGTTGATCAGTAGGTCTATGGGCATGACTCCTGCGATGACTTGGAGTGCTTCAGTGGATATTGTCCTATAGGCCTTTGTTACTTGCAGGAGCGCCATTCTCTGTGATTTTTCCAGGGATTTCCTGGTTTTCACATTTAGGAGGTCGCTCCAGCCGGCTGCGGCGTACGTGG
>JACXIU010002324.1:0-28028 GCA_014737455.1 Bombus consobrinus | reverse complement strand
ATCAAAATTCATGAACCTGCACATATCTCATTTGCTTCTTTATTCTTCATTCTTGCACTCGATGCTTTGTAGAAGATGATCGTTAATGAATTTTGAATTACGACGCGGAAGAAAATTTGTAAATAGTTATGAATGGAAAATACCGGACAAAGTAGAAAAAGGGATATGATGCTTGTAAGGAAGCGAATAATGATATTGCGCGTACATTATTTTTCACATAAACAGTGTACGTCACATCAAACTCGCTCTGTGTTCACGCTTATAACAGATTAGTACTTGCGGTAACTCATAAATGGCACATAATGCCACGTTTGATTGTAATACCAAATATACTTTTAACTTATGTTGCTATCTTCCAAAGTTAGTTAAAACGAGCCGGTGCGAAAATATTAATCAACTTGAAGAGTAGCGGATAATGTATGAAGCAATTAATCAATTTGAAAAAACAGATTTATTCAAGAGATTTCAAATTTAAACTATAGAAGAGCAATGCGTAGTTGTGGTCCAGCGTGCCGATTTGAAAGTGGAAAATCCGAGAAATCTGTGTTGCTCTCTCTCCAACAGCGGCCTGTACGTTACCTCGTTCGGAAATTCGATTAACGAAACGTATTCTAAAAGCAGCCTAACAAACGATATTAAAGCAGCTTAATGGGCTGAATGCTCCTAAATTCCGCAGCACGTCGCTTAATAAAATCTAGCGTCTTATATGACCCTCTTGCAATATATTGAATGTAAGGCAAGAAATTTAAAATAGACGTAAAGTGGGCATTTAAATCACACATCCGAGACATTAGAAACAGGGAATCTCATCACAGGCTATAATTCAACATTATAGGACAATTAAACATTATAAACAACATGAGTCTCTCTCGCTTGCCTCGTCCTATGACTCATGTGCCGCTACAAATATTTATCCATAATAAATATACAAAAAGCATGTGACGTTTATGCACGAAAAATGTGCGTATATGCACAAGAAATACGCAAATATGTACGATATTAAGTAAATATTTTTTTATTATTACTTAGTCCGTGCCTTTCGGCTTTGGACGTGTTTTCGGTTTTACATCTTTCTTTTTGCCTAATCCCGCTTTTTACATTTCCTCCTTTTAATGGCATTATCCCCTTATTGCCTCCTTCCTTATATCTATCTAACTAAACTCTACACTCTTTTCTTACGTATCTGTCTCCTCTCTTATCTACTCTATTATATTGCACTCCGCTGTGTAATCTATTTTTAAGACTATTGCAACTTTTGGGCTTTTGCCTCCTTGCAGTGCTTCCTTATTGTTCCTCCCTGTCTTGTATTGCCCTTCACTTTTCCATTATTGCTTTCAGCTCCCTTATTCCTTCTTCCGTCTCGTTTAATATTTTCTCCGTTTCCTTTGTCCCTCCCGTTATTTCGCATTCTTCTATTACGTGTCTCAAATCTTCCTCTTTCCTTTTACATAGTCTGCATCTTTTTTCTGCCCCTTCTTTCCAGTATTTCCTTGCTTTGATCTCGTTTCCACATCTAAATCTTGTCAGTATTTTTCTGTCCTTCCACTTCATCCTCCCTTCTAAATACTTTGGTAACTTCTCTTTGCCAATGTTTCTGTAGTGTTTATTGTATTTTGACTCTCTTATCCTTTTCCCCCTCTCTTCTACCGCTCTCTTTCTGCTTTCTTCTTTAATTTGTTCTATTGTCGTCCTTCCTTGTTCTTCTCTTTCTTTCCCTTGTGTTTCTCCATTTCTCACTTCTTCTAGTTCCTTCTTTCTCTTCCTTGCTCCTTTCCCTTCTTGGCCATTTCCCCAGTTTCTCTCTCTCTCTTTCCTTTATGCACTCCTTTACCAGTTCCTTTTTAGATTCTCTGGCTCTAGATTCTCTTAGATTCAAAGCTATGGAATAAACGAATAAAATGACTGAAGCTCACCACTTATTAGTCTCTGTTAAAAATTTAATCTCTAAGTTAACATTAATAATCTGTGGAAAACACAATGTTTATGTTAAAATAATATTCAGTGATATTTATTAAACAGAACTACAGAACAAAATGTATACAAGTGAGTGATATGGTATAATTAACAAAGTATGTAGGTAAAGAATTTGTGGATTCTTGGCAGTTGGCTAGCTACTCTTAGACCGACTGTAGGTAGTGACCCACGATCCCTTAAATATTTTGAACCCCACTCTCTATACAATAATAAGTATGACCTGAGTAAGCGTCCTGCTCAAATGCCTGTGTAGATGTCTGTACAAGAGTATTTGTGTTTATGCGTGTAATATCGTTGTATTCCAACAGTCTCCATGTACAGAGTTATCCACTTAATTCGTAACCCGCGCTCGCGAGAACATGCGAACATGGGAATGGTGTAACATATACGCTTACTATTGCAATTGTTGCAACGCTGGATTCCCGCAAAAGCGCTCGAGTCATCTTCCCAACGTTTAAGCCGAAATCAAGTGACAAATGGAAAGCAGTCTAAGGCGCGTGGGCGCCTAGAAAAGTGTTGTTTTTCTTTTTCCAAGAGAAAAGAAAATTCGCCCGGCAGAACCCTTTGAACGGTCGAAGAAAGTGGTTGAGTGAGAAGTGTAAAGATTTAACAAAAATATAGTATATATTTATTATATAGACATCTGCTGGAAAAGTCATTCATTACTCAAAAAGATTCATCATCCGATTCCTAAAATTGTGTACAACATATTATATATTTGCAGCGACCGATAATTAATTCTGTTTTCACATAAAAGTAAAGGATCTATTTTCTGATACAAAAGCCGGCACGTATTTTTACCACACAAAGTCGCTACACAATCGTACGTCGTTTGATAGCTACCTATGAACTGAGATTTGGTTGTCGCCAAAAGACATTAAATTTCACGTGACAGTAAGGAGAATACGATCACTAATCCTTTCGCTGCGGAGCGCTCAGAAACGGAGATCGGCCGTGAGGATTGCACGAAGCGCGGAGCAACGAAGCGTGGATTTTGCTGGACTTCACCTTGAGGCACGCCGGCCAAACAATAATATCCATAATAATAATTTTAATAATCTTTAATCTTTTCGCTACGACGGTTCAGTCCGCGCCGAAGTTTCAAGGTAAACAAGGCCATCCAATTCTGTTCCTATACATAGATCATTTTTTTTAAATAACTGATATCTTGTACTGTACTTACCTGAAGTGTGATTGCAATTTAGTTTTTTTTATTTAAAATTGCATTCCGCAGCCAGAGTTGCTAGCGAATTAAAATGAAATTGTTTACATTGTTGCAAATATCATGACGCTCTTTCTATATAATTTACGTTTTCAGTGTATTAAACATTTTCTTCTAGATCGTACTTTACTAAAGATTATTCTTTACAAATTGACTGATGTTACTTGAGTTTGGATTGCCCTGCCGTGAATAGGTCGAATGCAACAGTAACAAACAAGGAAATACAGCAAGGCACCTCACAGAATTCATATTTAGATAGAACAGTTCAAAACAGTAGAAATTAGTTTAACCCTCGTACCTGCAGTGTCTGAATTTAGACTATTCGGCGAACGACGGAAGCTGTTTGCAGAATTAGATGAAACTGATCGTTCAAAGCAGTTTCCTTGGTATTCTCTATGATTTGTTCCGGTGATGACGCAGTTTTTTATAATTCGCAGTAATAAGAATCATATACTATATATATGATTATATATTATTTATTAATTATTAATTACTAATTGTATATTGTAAATATATCTTATATATATGTCGGGGTAACATTGGAAGTCAGGGCGTGTAATGAATCTTTCTGTGACTTGGCCATCGTCGACATACCAGATGATAGTTATTATAGATAGATAGATAGATATCTGGAAACCGTATTGGCCATTCTGCAGTCCGGGTATAACCCTCCTCCAGGAGATAGGTGCTCCTCCAGGCGGGCAGCTATTACTCTCTCGAGCAACTTGCTCGTCTCATCCAGAAGACACACCAGACCTAAAGGCCGAGGGTGACTCCGGAGATCGCCCCGCCTTCGGAAGAAGGTTCATCCGTCCTTGCCTGCACAAACGGGCTGAGACTTCGTCGGGACGCGGAGCTTCAGGCGTTCCGGTCCTTCCTAAGGCCTCCGCCAACTCTTCCTCTGACACCCCCAGTTCCAGTCCCCCGCAACGCGCGGGGAACCTAAGGGTCGCGCCTTCTATCCTGGGAAACAGTATCGACGACCCTCTACTGAGGGTCCATCGCCTCCGGTGCATGAGGCCTCCGAGGACGGAGTTTCTTCAACACCACCCTATAAGGACGCCCCTACGGGTCGGAATCGAGAGTAGCCAGGAATTTGTCCCAGGCCCCCTTCTTCGTCGCCCGCGAATAGCCCGCGGCAGAGAGAGCTCCGCGCTTCGCGGTAGACGTCGTACATGCGGGTCCAAAAAAAGTCGTACTACGGTCGGCGAGAATTCCACAAGCACTCATAAGCTGTGTCGAGTTGTTAATTGTAAGTTATAAGTTGAGTTGTGAATAATCGATTTAATTGTTATAATTATATCACAGCACTGCATTAAGTTCATATTAAGTAACCATTGCTTCCTATTTAAAACATATTATAATCAGTAACTAGTAGAGATCAAATACCAGAAAGAATAAGAATTCTACAATATGACATAATACTGATATAAGATAATATAATATTTATACAATTTCAGTATTACTTTTCATTTAGACATTTTCCTAGTACTATTTCTACCATTTCTAGTGCTATTCAATATTTCTTTTACGATATTAAAGAAAGAGTATCTCAAATTTGGTTAAGGTTATTTAATTCAAAAAATTAAAAAAAGAGCTGTCTGACATAAAATATACTTTTTTTGTATATGTGGGGAAATCCTCGTGGACACAACGCCCCCCCCCCCCCGCTTGGCAGCGGCGCGGTAGTGTCGGACTATAACGACTAAAACCAAACGGTGGACCGTCCGACGCTCACCTGGGATGCCCGGGATACATTTTGAGTTACCGCCGGCGTCTTTCTGCGTCTTCTACTGTCTGAGAGAGTGGTTCCTTGGTTAGTTCGGGCATTGGGAGGGACCACCCCTCTCAACGCTATCCCCTAGGCCGTCGTGCAAGTCTGAGGAGGTCCAGATCCTCCTCGGCGTGTCGGCCTCTATGACCACATAGGACGGCGTAGTGCCATCCTTCGACGCGGAATCCTGTAAGGGTGGATGTTCTCACCTTCTCCCGCTCTTTTCGTTCCTTTAGGAGCATTACGGCCTCGCAATATGAGCGTACTGCGAGGGGCTCTTATCGCCCCCTCAGCATCGCTTTAACAACTGATAAGGGGTCTACTCTTTCGCTGATAGTTGACTCGAGGCCTCCCACGCCGGACAAAATTCTATCGTGTGCTGGGCCGTGTCCTCGCCCTCACCCCAGTGTTTTGCCGACTAGTAGATAAAATGTCACTGCCGTATTCATTCATTTTGGGGATAAAATGAACTGAAAAGGAAGAAATTGTTTTTTACAAACTTTTTCCGCACAATTTGTAACATTCACGTATTTGAAATTCTTTTATTGTGTTATACTGTACTTGATAAGATCAGCTGACGGTGTGATACAGATTAATCACTTTGTTCAATGGTGAATAAATATTTTGTGGTCAATCTCATATGTACATTCATACAATTTAATAATATGTTATGAGGACATCCCACAAGGAATTATAAAACTTGAGAAAATTCGCCGATATAATGCGATTGAGCTTACGCAAAACTCTCCTTGCACAGGTAGAAAACTTTTTTTTTATATGTGGGGAAATCCTCATGGATACCCCTCCCCCCGCTTGGCAGCGGCGCGGTAATGTCGGACTATAACGACTAAAACCAAACGGTGGACCGTCCGACGCTCACCTGGGATGTCCGGGATACATTTTGAGTTACCGCCGGCGTGTTTCTGCGTCTTCTACTGTCTGAGGGAGTGGTTCCTTGGTTAGTTCGGGCATTGGGAGGGACCACTCCTCTCAACGCTATCCCCTAGGCCGTCGTGCAGGTCTTAGGAGGTCCAGATCCTCCTCGGCGCGTCGGCCTCTATGTCCACCTAGGACGGCGTTGTGGCGTTCTTCGACGCGGAATCCTGCAAGGGTGGATTTTCTCACCTTCTCCCGCTCTGTTCGTTCCTTTACGAGCATTACGCCCTCGCAATATGAGCGTATTGCGAGGAGCTCTTATCGTCCCCTCAGCGTCGCTTTCACAACTGATGAGGGGTCGACTTTTTCGCTGATAGTTGACTTGAGGCCTCCCACGCCGGACAAAATTCTATCGTGTGCTGGGCCGTGACCTCTCCCTCACCCCAGTATTGACAGGTGCTCGTCACCTCTCTTCCGATGTTCTTTTGGTATTCCCCGAATACTGCATGTCCTGCGAGCACGTGCGTCATCCGGAAGGTTTGTGGAAGGCCTCCGCGGTCTCTCCAAGTCTCCCAATTTTGCAGAACCGACCTAACGTCTTGGTGGCCCCGGATATGGTCTTCGGTGAATGGGTCGGAACGCCACCGCTCCCACATCTCTCGTCTAACTTCCCCTCGAACGTCACGGGCCGCCTGCTCGGCGGGAGGATATTCCCTGCCTGAGCTTCTGCTCCTCTGGTCTTCGTACACTCGTCGGAGAGCCAAGGCCTGGAGCTCGAACGGTGGAGACGCCGCCAGGGTAGTTGCCGGCGCATATGATATCGCCCGGTATTCCCTTACGATCCTGATGGCGGTCGTCCTATGATGCCTCCTCAGCAAGATAGACTGCGTTGACTTTTCATCAGATCCTCTGCCCACACTGGAGCCCCGTACAGGGCCCGAGAACGGACGACTCCCTCATACAGTCGGCGCACTCCGATTTCTGCCCCATCGATATTCGGCAGCAGGCCACATAGAGCGTTGGCTGTCACTTTGGGAACCAGGAACTTGAAATGCTGCCCGAACGTCTATTGACTATCGATGGTGAAGCCCAAGTGTTTCATCTGAAGTCTTACCTCAACCTCCTCTCCGCTTATGTCCAAACACAGGCCGGGCGGGGGAGTCCCCCTGTGTCGATATTCATAAAACCACTAGACGGAGGGTGGCTTCCGACTTGGCTGGGGGCACTCTCAGGCCCAGCCTGCATATAGCCCGTATCAGGTGAAGGGCGACAAGCTCTCCGTGGCGCAGCGTCTTGTGCCACCAGCGTCCTCCGGCCAAGACCAACGTGTCGTTCGCGTAACACACCATGCCTGAGTCTGGGGGCATTGGACAACGAAGCACCGCGTCGTATCCGATGTTCCACAGAATCGGATCCAAAACCGAAACCTGCGGAACCCCGCGCTCGACGGGCCGCCGCTCTTCTCCATCCGGTGTAGCCTACCCATCTGTTCGCTCAGGTAGAGTCGTATGTCACGAATGACGTAGGGTGGCATCTAGAAAAATTCAAGGGCCTCCAATATCCCGTTCCAGAGTATGGTGTTGAATGCATTGACTATGCCGCAATGGCTTTCGTGCCAGCCGGGCACTCGCCTTGACATGTGGGCCTCCAGACGGGCCGCAATGACTCTTTGATGAGCGTCCACGCTTGTCTCCTCTGTACGGCGTCCCAGTTGCAGGCCGTGACAGTGGCTGCTGCCTAGAGCATCTCGCTGTCTCTATTTTTGAGGCGCCATCTTCGTGGTGGGCGGGAGCATTCCATTTCCCTGATGCCGCGGGCCTTTCTCACGGGCATTGTCTCCAGCCCGACATCCATGAATATATGCAGGTGATCTGAAAAAGTCTCAACCCCCTCAGCTACTCTCCAACCTGAGACCTGTCGGAAGGCATTGGGGGTACCCCATGACATAAAATATACTATTTACGTCATATTTAATTTAATACGGATTATTTTTCAACGCTTTAAAATGAAGTTACATTTCGATGTCTTGTGTAGTTGAAAAGTTATACAATAGTGTTCCATAATTTTTCGATCCGGTCGTAGACTGAGATCGTGACCCTCCACCACGTGATCGGATCATACATATCTCGACTTTATCAGATTTTTATTGACTCATTTTTGGTTCGATATGACTGAAACTATTTCTGCTATCAGTTCGACTATATTTCCGTATACTGTATTTTCTTAGCTGTTGCTATTGAAAATTGAGGCTGTAGCAATTTTTCCTAAAAAATTTATTTTGACTCCTAATTGGTGTAGAAGGAAAAATTTTCATTCAATTCATAGAAAAACGTTGACTTTACATTCATCCGCGTGAAAACTTAAACCGATTAAAATTGCAAAAGCTATTACATTTATTTATGACATGAAAATGGTATGCAAATTTGGCATCATTTCTGAAAAGTTTACAATTACAAAATTGATTGGTTTCGAGTTGTACATGATAGTGCAATTCTTCAAGAATAGATGAAGCCACTGCTAATTGTTGTGTGAATTCCAAAAATTGTAGAAATTAAGACACACAGTCTTAGTTGTTAAATACTTTTTGTGAAAACTAATAAATGTTTGAGGATAAATTTTACGCTTCTTAAGAGTAAAAAACTACACTCTCACGTAGCTTTAACTTTGTGTACTCAAGTTTATATGGATAATTGACAATTAAAAATAGGACGATATTTTGCGGCACTTGTTCATTTACAGCTACATGACATTGAGACATTATGCCGACTCTTTCTAAGGAACCCTCTTCACCAAAGATTCGGTTTCTTCGTCGCTTGTTCGCGTTACTTCTAGCTACGATTATTCATAAGCTACAATCAGCCATTAATTTTTGGAGGAGGGATTACGGTTAAAGCAGTCAACATGCCCAATGCAAGTTTTCTATATCCGAACCCGAACAAATGATCTTATAAGAAAAATCCTTGTGGAGGATATTACAAAAGGCATCAGAGTTTAGTCTCTGGCGTTCAAAACTATCGAAACTGGAAATTTTCCATCCTCTCAGTTGGCAGAGAACAAGACAAAAGTTCTTCGAGAAACTCCAAGAATAAGGACGGACAATACTCTACAAAGTTGAACCATTCACTCAGAGTCTAGACACAAGAACCACTAACATAATTAGTGAAGTGTTAATGCAAGATAGCATTTATGTATAAATATGCAATCTAAATGGGTTAAGGTAATTTTTTGACTTTCTTAATCGTGCTCAGAATTTCTGGCACGATTATCCCACAGTTAAAGCCTTTCCATGGTCCAATTTTGGCGCCAAGGTATCTGAAGGCATCCTCGGGTGCAACATAAGGTATCTTTGCATTATTATTATTAATTGCTATCTCTGGATCCCTCACGTACCAGGTGTCCTTCTTAGAGACCACCTGAAACGTTTGGCTTTTATCACCAGAGATACTCATCCCGAGACTCTCCAGATAATCTTGAACCATGGTTAACTGTTTTTGAGCTTCCTTTTCGTTCTTTCCCAAAAGGACAATGTCATCGGCAAAGGCCAGTATAGGGTTTTTATTGCTTTCAGCAATGTTTATTCCATCGGTGGATTCCTCTACCGCTTCCAGCAGCGGTTCCAGACACAGGTTAAACAGCAAAGGTGACAAGGGATCACCTTGCTTTACTCCTCTGAGGATTTCGATTTCGACCTCTTTTCTGTCTTTGGCTGTAATTCTAGCTTTGGTCCTTTTGTACATATTTATAACTGTTTCAATTATCGGGTTTCTTGCCAGACACAATTTTATAACTGAGTGGGGCACCGTGTCGAAGGCCTTGGAGATGTCTACAATAGTGAAGACACCTCCTTGGTCTCTTTTACTTCTTTCAAGAGCTGCACTGAATAATTCGACATTGATTTTACAACCGTTTTCGGATGTAAAACCTTTTTATCTAAGATTTTGCACGATGCCCCTTCTTAATCTCCTGTCGAGAGTTGAAGAGAAAATCCGGGGTAAAATAGGACCTATAGTAATTGGCCGTCAGTTCTCGGCCTTATTAAGGTCTTTATTAGGTTTTGGTATAAGCGTGGTCCTATTTTCTCTCCAACACTCCGGATAGTGAGAGGTAAGGCACAGGATATTAAATAGAAGAGCCAAGATTTTAGGCAGACCCGGGATTAATAAATGTTTCTTTTCCAAACCGTCCGGGCCTGCCGCTGTTTTATTCCTGATTCTTTTCATCCTTTCACTAATTTCGTCAGCTGTGATGGGGGTGAAGTATTCGTGTATAAGACGTTCTGGGGCGTGCTCATGTGGTATTGGAGGATCTAATGGGCCCATCTTACCCCGTAAGTCCTTATATAATCTTTCTATTTCATTTGCTTCGGGAGGTTGTCTGGCAGGAGCCAGGTATGCCAAGTCATCATTTACAATTATGTTAACTTGCTAACTTGTTTGGACATTCGTTGAATATTTCTTGGCAGCGTGCGTAAATATACCTTCTCCTTTGGTGTCTTACTGTCTTTTTATTTTTACTTTGCTCTTTGTAGTTCTTTTTTTTTGAGTTTTGTTAGAATTTCGGGGCCTGTCTCCCTCTGTACTGCTTAGCTCTTTCATTAGAGATGTGCCGACAAATTTATCTATCTTAGACGCTAAAATCAAAGGGTGCCTTTTAAAGTTATCCCACAAGTTTCTTAGATCGTCATATAATTTCCTCGTGGGAGGGGGGACTTCGGTATCTTTCTCAATTTCAATTGCCAGACCATGCCGCCACTCATTTATTGAGTTTCTTTCTAGCTCCTCAACATTGCTTAGGGCCGGCGCATAGCCTGGATTAACGGGATCGCACCCTCCCTCTTCCTCTAATTCCATTTCCTGGGAGCTCGTTTCCTCACTACTCATTTCGAGTGTTTTTCTCTCGTATTTAATTTGTTCTGCGGTTTTTGTAGTGAGAATTTTGCTAATTTCGATGTTTGGGAAACGATAGTTTCTGTATGTTAAATCGAGCCTCCTTAGGAGGCTTACTTCTTCTTTTGTCCAAAATTAGCGGGGATGGCCTCCTTTCTTTTCTCGTTCCGGATGGCAGAGTGCGCATGCCGTTCATGCGTTTATAGCCCTCTTTGGGTGCCGAAACTCATGGTACAAGCTTCGCATTTGAATGATCCTTCTTTATTTGTGTTAGTGCCCCCGCAATTAGGTAGGTGGCACCTTGCTCTATGAAGCTTCGTGAAACACCTCTGACAGTTGTTACATTTCCATTGTATTTGTGCATCCACGTGGTGAAGACCAAGGTGCCTGTCCAGATCTGACAAGGTCATAAAGAAAAGGTGAATTTCCTTATTCTCGCAGATCGGGCACGCAATCTTGTCCCCCATTAATGGCACCGTAATTTTCCAACTCATGTCCGTGGACTTTTTTTTTTTTTTTTACATGGAGAAATCCTCATGGACACTCGCCGCTGCTAAGAGCAACGGCAAAGTAGTATCGGACTCTTACCGACTAAAACTCCACGGTGGTCGTCGTAACGTTCGCGAGGAGTACCCGGGGTCTTACTCTCGAATTACTACCTGGGCACTCCTCTTACGTCTTCTCCCTCTGGTGGTAGGGGAGGCATCCTTTATCTGGCTTGGCCACTAGGGGGGACCACTCCCCCTAGCGCAGCGATCTTGGTCCGACGCTCTTGGGGTGGCGGCGACCGTGCCGCGAACCCTGCGGCGCGCGGGGTCTCTCCTGTGCCGCGACGATCTCGCCGGATCGCGCGTTCTATCTCTCTCTCTCTCTCCGCCCGCTCCTTCGCGAGCATCACTCGCTCGCAGTACGAGCGGACGGCGTTGAACTCCTGGGGGGCCCCTCAGCGTGGCTTCCACCACCGCTTCGGGGCTTAACCTGTCGCCGATCTCCAGGCGTAGGACGGGCCGTGCTTCCGCCCACGCTGGACATGACTCCAGAGTGTGCTGCGCCGTGTCCTCCTCTTCCTCGCAGTGGTGACAGATCGACGTCACCTCCCGCCCGATCCTCTGCAGGTACTCGCCGAACACTCCGTGGCCCGTGAGTACCTGCGTCATCCTAAAGGTCAGCGGGACCCCTCCTCGGTCTCTCCAGTCTTCCCAGTTGGGAAGTACGGCGCGAACGGCGCGGTGTAGTCGCGCGGCGTCCTCCTCGACCAGCTGAGAGCGCCATCGCTCCCAGATCTCCAATCTCGCCTCCTGCCGGACGCTCAGGGCCGACATGCTGCTGTTGTTGTCGGATGGCGGTGGCGGCGGCGTCGGCGAAGCCCTCAGGTGTTCGTACACCCGTCGCAACTCCAGGGCTCGCAGTTCGAACGGTGGGGACGCGGCCAAAACCGTCGCGGTCGCGTGCGATACGGTCCGGTATGCCCTCGCTGTACGGATGGCGATCGTCCTCTGTAACCTCCTCACCAGGATCAGGCTGCGGCGACTACGCGCCAGGTCCTCGGCCCACACGGGAGCCCCGTAGAGGACTCGGGAACGGATCACTTCCTCGTAGAGCCGGCGAACTCCCAGTCCCGCTCCGCCGATGTTCGGTAACAGGCCGCAGAGCGCGTTCGCCGCGGCTGTCACCTTCGGCACCAGCAGCTCGGAGTGCGGCCCGAACGTCCACTGGCTGTCGTTGGTGAGACCGAGGTACTTCATACGCTGTCTCACCGGCACCTCTTCCCCGTCGATGATCACGGACAGTCCGGCCGGAGGGGCTCCTCTGCGGCGACGGTCGAAGAACCCCAAGGCCTCCGACTTGGCCGGCGATACGCTCAAGCCAACCCCCCGGATCGCGCGCACCGCGCACGCCACCGCCCTCTCCGCGAGGTTCGCGGTCTCATACCAGTATCGTCCCCCGGCCAGCACCAAGGTGTCGTCGGCGTAGCACACCGTACCCGTTCCCAGGGGCATGGCGCATCGGAGGACCGCGTCGTAGGCCGTGATCCACAGGATGGGTCCCAGCATCGAGCCCTGCCGGACTCCGCGCTCCACCCGTCTTCTCACTTCGCCGTCGTTTTTCCCGGCATACACGATCCATCGGTCGTTCAAGTACGCCCGGATGACCCCGACGAGATACGCCGGCACGTCAAAGTGTCGTAGGGTCTCCACGATCTTGGTCCACGGGATGGTGTTGAAGGCGTTCGTCACGTCCAGCGAGACCGCCAGCGCCACGCCTTTTCGCGAGACCATGTCTTCCGCCATGGTTCTCACTCGCGTCACCGCGTCCACCGTCGAGCGTCCCCGGCGGAAACCGTACTGGCTGTCGTGCCATCCGGGCACCCTCTCCGTCAAGTGCGCCTCCAGACGGGCGGCGATCACCCTCTCCAGCAGTTTGCCCGCCTCGTCCAGCAGGCATATCGGTCTGTACGCGGACGGCGAGTTCGGCGGACGACCTTCCTTCCGCAGCAGGACCAGTCTCGCGGTCCGCCACGCACGGGGGTAGACGCCCTCCTTCAGGCACCTGGTGAACAGGTGTCGCAGGCGCGGAGCCATGATGTCGATAGACTCCGCCCACGCTCGGCCCGGGATTCCGTCCGGACCCGGAGCCACGTTGCGGGACGCCATCCTCTTCGTAGCCTCGAGGAGCTCCCCGTCGGTGACCCCCAGCTCCTCGCTCCACTCCGGGGAAGGGGGGGGGCGAATGATGACGGCTCCGATTGCCTCGCGTCGTTCTCCTGTCGCGGGAACAGATTCCCGACGACGTCGTCTAGCAACTCCGGGTCCAAGGTTGCGGTCAGCGGGGGGGCCGAAGATCGCAGTTTCTTCGTCACGACCTTGTAAGGCCGTCCCCACGGATCGGATTCGACCGCCTCCACCAGCTCCGTCCAGCACCGAGCTTTCGCCATCTTGATCTCTCGCTGGAGAGTGCGTCTCGCCTCTCTGTAGGTCTCGTAGCGGCGAGAGATCTCCTCTTCGTCGCGCGTCAGCCTACGACGGCGGGCCATCCTCTACGAGCCCGGATGCAGCTCGCTCGCATTTCCGCGATCTCCGGCGTCCACCAGTATACGCCGCGGAACGGAGCGCGGCATCGAGGCGTCGCACGTCGCGCTCATGTATCTTCGGAGGTTTTCCGTCTCCTCGTCCACGCTTCCCAACTCGGTGATCCATCGGGCTTCCCAGCTCCAGGCGGAGACTATGGCACCCGCCTGTAGCATCTCCTTGTCCCGTTCCTTGAGTCGCCATCTCGGCGGCGGCGACGGCTGGCGGGAGCCAGCTCTCTTCTTCTTCCGGCGTCGTCTTTGTCCTCCTCCTCGAGGGCCAGCTCCATGAATATGTAGAGGTGGTCGGACAGGGTCTCCACACCCTCGGCCACTCTCCAGTCGCGGATCTTCGGGTACAGCCCCGGCGTGGACCACGTGACGTCGACCACGTAGGATCCCCTCCACGCCACGCAGGTGCTCGCCGAGCCCCTGTTCGCCAGTAGGAGCCCCATGCTCGCGACCCAGTCGGACAGCCGTCTACCTCGGGTGTTCGTCCTGACGTTTCCCCATTGCGTCGAGTGGGCGTTAAAGTCTCCGAGCACAAGAACCCGCCGAGGAAGGCATCTTCGCACGCACTCGCCGACGCGGTGCAAGAAGTCCTCGAACGCGTCCAATCCGGTGAGACGTAGACACCCACCACCGCTATTCCGGTCGAGCGGGACGCCGGGGGCGCCCAGCGCCACCGTCCACGCGATCGCTGTCGATCCGTCCGTTGCCCCGACCCAGTTAGGCGCGTCGGGAACGCGATTCGACTCGGCCACCACCGCGAGGGCGACCTCTCTCTCACGGATCGTCTGGCAGAGCAGGTCTTGCGCTCACCTCGATCTCCCTATGTTGCACTGCAGGAGGCGCTTGAACTTAGTCGTTCAAATCCATAGCCTCCTCCCGGCTATTTACCGCTGCTGCTGCTTCATCGGCGGTGCTTCCTGGCGGCGGTGGTGGTGTTCTTTCCGCTGCTACCGGCTGCTGCTGCTGGCGGACGGGTCGCCTCCTCTTGACTATCGGCGGGTTGCACGACACTCCGCCCATCCTGTGCTTGGCGGGCGCCCCGAGCGACTCGCACAGGGGGCACTTGTGTGCGGAGGCGGAACAGCCTTTGGCGCGATGTCCGGCTCCGCCACACCTGAAGCACAGGTGCCCCCGATCCACGATGGACGAGCAAGTGGCTCGCACGTGTCCGTACTCCAGGCATTTGTAGCACTGAAGGCGTCTCCTCGGTGTGGCCGTGACCTTTGCTTTCGACCACCTCAGAGGGACCCTTCCTGCCCGCGCCAACTTCCAGGCTGCGACCACCGGGCACTTGACCCAAACCATTCCGAGGCCGTCTCTGGACACGCCGATGTCTCCCACTCGCATATCAGCGGCGCTGCATCCTGCCGCCGCGGCCAGTGCTTTCCGCAGCTCCTCCTTATCCATCGAGATGTCTATCCGGGCCACGCTCAGCTCCGCGGTTTTCGTTGGAGCTGCGACCTTTACCGTGGCCGGGTCTAGCACCTCGGACAGACGTGTCGCCAGCAGTGACGCCTTTCCTCTGTCCTTGTCACTGGACACTCGTATTACATCGCGACGCTCCTTCGCGAAGGGCTGCGTTCTCCTTCTCCAGCGCGGACAGCCTCGCTTCTACTTCCACGAGCCTCGCAGCCGCGCTGCCGCCGCCGGGAGATGTCCTCGTTCTCGTTGTCCACGCCGCCTGCATGAACCTGATCGCGTCCTTGAGGGCCTTTACAGGTTGCCCTTGAAGGTTGACGATGACGTCGTGACGTACATCACTTGTGAGGCTTGCCTCATAAACTCGGCGTGGATGTCCGCCGGGCTGCTCGTCCTCAATTCCATCGCGAGCTCCTCCGACGCGTTCGCGATTGTCGACACGAGTCGTCGCTTCTTTCCTCTGGAAGCCGACGAGGCCAGCGACGAGGCGACCGATTCTTCGTCGTCGGATCTCGCTCGCATCCGGAACACTCCTGCGGTTGTCATCGACGGTGTGTCGACCCCCACTATAGACGGAGAGAGAAACACGCTCTCCGCGGATCTCAACGAGCCCCTCGTTACTCTGCTTGGGGCTGCGTCCGGGACTTCTGTCTTGTTTTTGTCCCCTCTTACGTCTTCGCCAGACGCAGAAACGCGTCCGGGGGCGCCTGGCGGACCACCCCCGAACGGCCGTGGTCGTGAAATGACGACGCAGATGGGCCCACTCTACAACCCACGACTGTGCCGGTACTGGGGTATCCCTCCCCTGCACCGTAAACTAAATTTTCATGTTGAGTCTGATCCATGTTTTTATGTAATTTTTTGCTATGACCGTCAACGATGTCTCCAGCCTGGTGCCACTCACTCTTTCGCACCCTGCCCCGGTCAAAGCCGGTGCCTGACGGGGAGCCCCACGAGAAGGTGAGGTGAGTGGTCTTGGCAGGCATGGGCCCACCAACTTCTCCGAAATTCTCTGCACCGGATCGGCAAACTGACGGGTGCCAGAGGCACCGATCAGCCGCCACCCGGCTATAGGGGAATATCAGATCCATCGGGGTTTCCCAGGGAGTGGTTCTACCCCCTGGGAACCCATACTCGCCTCGTGCTCCCCATGTCCGTGGATCTAGCCATTTCGTCAACTATGGTCCCCTCCGTAGCGGATGAATCCGCCACAGCGCTTCCGGGATCGGGGAGCGCTGTGTCCGAGGCTTTGTTTATTTTGTCTATTATGCACAAAATTTTTTTAATTTTGCTCAAATAGGATATCCCAAATATATCCGTCTCATAGCCGTATGCAAGCCAGGTCGTCGTAAGGAACAAAGGACCGAGTTCCATATTTGTTTTATATTTAAGATTTTCCATTTATTCACGATAGTAACTACCGTTATCAGCAAATGATGTCTAAATAACGTCTTTTGCTCCTTCGTCGCCGCACTCCGTTTAGCCACGCACGTCGCATCCGGGGGATAATTCCCCGCGCTGATGTGGTGGCGTGTTACCGGCGGTACCACTGGGCGGTAGGTGTGCGACTTGGGCAGACAAGACCGAGGTCTTGCCTACCCCCGAGTATCTGTGACTCCCCAGGGCCCGGCAATACAATCGTTAAATAGCGGCGTGCTGCTTGGGACCCTGAGACACCACGGTGTGCAGCCAAGTCCAGCGGCATATTGCTTTCCAGCAACCAACTGGATCGACATGCACCACTTTCAAAGCGTATAGGCGGCATATAGATCCCGCAACGCGCCGCTCTCTCTTTAAGAGAGCCATGTATACGTCACTAATAAAATGACGAAACATTTGGTCACCTTTTTGTAGACCTCATTTAAAATGAGGCCTATACTTCCGAGGTACTCCCTCGTAGGGACTTATAACTAATATTGATTCGCCTCAAAATTGACAAGTCAATTAATGAGGTAAATCTTTAATAAATAATTTAATAAATAGACGACACATTATTTCTTTAAAACAGGCGACAAATTATTAGGTTTGCCGTCCTTATTGCATATTTACAATTTAGTATGTACAATTAATTCAATAATAAATTAATAAATAAATAAAATTTAAATTAAATAAATATAACATATAAAACTTGCATCAATAGTCTAAAAATATGTTATGAAGCTACGCAGCACATTCATTATGATAGTTTTGATATCTTTGTCAGACACGCCCAATAACATCAGATTGTTGAGAGTATTGGGCTTTATTGCCCCTCTGCTGCCCAAGACCACCGGCAAAACCTCTCCAGCGCCAATTTTGTATTTATCCATAAGGTGTTGTACACAAGGCAAATACTTTTCGATCTTTTCCTTCTCTGCTTTCCGGAGGTAATCTTTATTCTCGTAGCGGACAGTAACGTCGACCACGAGAACCCTTTCCTTGTTTTTAACTACGAGGTCAGGTTTAAACAGATTACTCCCTACTCGCAGAGTAGGCTCAACAAACAACTCATTACTCTTTCTTAAATGGTTGGCGAGGATCGATTTCACCATATCGTGCTTCTTAATCCTAAGACCTTTGGTGTATTGGCACAGCCCAAGTATATGTCCAAGAGTCTCGGGCTGGGCACGACATCTTCTGCAGGCAACATCTATTTTCTTGTCGGCCCGTGCCAATACCGTTTTGGTACCAAAGGTGTTAGTTCTTAGCCTAAGGGCATCGATGAATCTTGATGGTTTGAGCAGATTGTACTCCTCCAACCACGCGTTACCATCCCTACTTCTAGAGAAGTCCATGACTCCATGGCCTTGGCTCTTTAATTCGGCCCACTGCCTTATGTAAGATGATTTTAGTCGTCTTTTGGCCTTCTCTATGTCCTCTAAAGTTGCAGGCCAATTGATTCTCAGCGAGTTAGCCATTTTCTTTAATGTTTCTTTAACTTTATCGTGAATCAAGCTGGAAACCGCTGGATCGATTGATTTTTCCATTTTAATAGCATTTTTTAGGACACCAAGTTTGATAATATGTTCAAATCTTGGTATCCCCAGTCCCCCACAGACCTTAGGGGCATAAAAGAAACCAGTGGCAGTGGAAGGCACAAGATGAAGGATGGCCTTAATTTCTTGCCTGTCCTCGCTGTCTAAGAGCTTAAGGACACTGTCACTTGGTGGGTTAACCAATAGATGGTATATATAACGCTGGAATATATATTTGATTAGTAACTCAATCTTCTGGCATGGTTTAAGAGAGAGCTTTCTCACTCTTCTAACCATGCTCAGAATTTTAGGCACTATATCGCCACAGTGGCTATCCTTCCATGGCCCTATTTTTGCGCCTAGATATTTAAAGACCTCATCAGGGTCTACTGAAGGAATATTATTATCTTCGAGCCTTATTTCTGCATCTTTAACAAACCAGGTGTCCTTTTTAGCGACCACCTGGAATGTTTGGCTCTTACTTATCGAGATTTTCATACCTAGGCTTTTCAGGTATTCATGGAGGATGCCCACCTGACGCTGTGCTTCGCGCTTATTTCCACCAAGTAACACAATGTCGTCAGCGAAGGCCAGTATCGGGATCGATCGACTTGCGTTTACGTTAATGCCACAGATTTGCTCTTCAATCATTTCGATCAGCGGCTCCATGCATAGATTGAAAAGCAGCGGTGATAATGGATCACCCTGCTTTACTCCTCTGAGAATCTTGATCTCGACCCCTATACAGTCTCTAACTCTTATTGTAGTTTTGCTTTCTTTGTACATTTCGTTAATTAAATCGGTTATAGGGGTCGGCACACCCTTCCTCATCAGGCAAGGCCTCAGCGCTGAATGGGGTATTGTATCGAATGCCTTGAAGATATCCACTATTGTAAATATCTCCCCATTATTTCTCTTACTATAGTCTAAGGCAGCACTTAGAAGATCAATATTGATTTTATACCCACTTTCGGATGTAAAACCTTTCTGCTTAGACTCAATACAACACTCCTTCTTATTCTACCGTCGAGGATGGAGGAGAATATTCGGCCGAGAATGGGACCTATTGTAATAGGTCTCCAATTCTCGACTAGGCTGCTTGATTTGTTGGGCTTTGGTATGAGTATGGTCCTATTATCCTTCCATATGTTTGAATAATAGGAACAATAGCAGCAGATGTTAAAAATTTTAGTCAAGATTGCAGGCAGGCCCGGTATCAATAGATGTTCCTTTTGTAGACCATCGGGTCCTGCCGCAGCCTTCTTCCTCATCTTACTTAGTCTCTCCCCCAGCTCCTCGGCGGTTACAGGTGTAAAATGATCAAGTGACAGTTCAGAGGCTCCATCTCTTGGGACTGGGGTATTTGATGGGCCTGATTGACCCCATAAGTCCTCATAGAGCCTCCTCACTTCTTCTTCGCCGGGCGGTTGCCTGGTAAGTTCCAGGTATGCACGGTCATTGTTAACAACAACGTCTGCCAACTTTTTAGGACATTGAAAAAATAGCTAATCCCAACGTGCGTAGGAGTATCTCTTTCTCGTATTCCTGTTAGGCTTCTTACTCTTTTTACTGTCATTGTTATTCTGAATTCGATTTTTAATTGTGTCAAGGGGCTTAGTTGGGGCTGCGTTTTTGTGATAAGCATTGATTGCTCCATAAAAAGATGTGCTAATCAGACTATTGATCTTTACACCGAGGGCTTCCACATTCCCTCACCATTGGATGCGGGCATCCAAATGATGTTGGCCCAGGTGCTTGTTTAGATCCGATAGCGACATGAAGAAGAGGTGGATTTCCCTCTTCTGGCACAAAGGGCAAGCAACCTGGTCTCCCATTAACGGCATCAAAACTTTTACCGTGGACATGGCCGGGTGGTCACCAGAGGTCCCCTCCAAGGCGGATAAATCCGCCACAGCGTCTCTGGGACCGAGAGACGCTGCGTCCGAGGCACTAATCAACTCATCCAATTGCCGTATTAATAATTTGATCCGGTGCAAACATCCAAACAACAATCAGCTCGTGTCCTTATACATGCCAGTCGTCATAAGCAACAAAGGAACGAGTTCCATATTTATTATCATTAGTTTCACTCCATTTCTTCACGGTATCAGATACCGTTGTCGGCAAGCCGATGGATAAAAATAAATGGTCTCTCGCTCCTTCGTCGCCACGCTCCATTTAGCCACGCACGCCGCATCCGGGGGACATATTCCCCACGCTGATGCGGCGGGCGTGTTACCGGCGGTACCACTGGGAGGTAGGAGTGTGACTTGGGCAGATAAAACCGAAGTCTCACCTGCCCCTGAGTACCTATGACTCTCCAGGGTCCGGCAACACGACCGTTTAAAAGCGGCGTGTTGCTTGGGACCCCGAGAGGAAGCGGCCCGCGGCTAAGTCCAGCGGCGTATTGCTTTTCAGCAGCCGACTGGCAAAACATGCACCACATTCTAGGCATAGGCGGCATGAATCGCGCAAACGCGCCGCTCCCCCTATAAGTGCCATATATACACGTCGCTAAAGCGACGAGGCATTTGGTCATATCCTGTAGACTTCATGTAATGAGGTCTATACTTCCGAGGTACCCCTTCGTAGGGATTTTAAAATAGTAATAAATTTATAAATAAATAGAGTTCGATTAATTTGCCTCAAAATTGACAAGTCAATTAATGAGGCAAATTTATACAGTCATAGTAATAAAATTAATAAATAGGATGACACGCTTTTAAAATAGACGACGAATTGATTGGTTTGTCGTCCTTATTCCATAGTACAATTTATTATGTACAATTTAGTATAATAAATAATAAAATTTATAAATAAATATAAATAAATAACACATAATAATTTGAAAGAAATCGATCAATGGTCCAAGAAAATGTTACGCATCTCTATGGAGCTACGCAGCACATTCATTATTATAGTTTTAATGTTTTAGTAATTCACTCCCAACTTTCTCAAGTTATTGAGTGTATTGGGCGTTATTGCCCCTCGGCTGCCCAGAACCACCGGTAAAACCTCTCCATCGCCGACATTAAATTTATCTTTGAGGTGTTGTAGACAAGGATTATATTTCTCGATTTTTTCCTTCTCTGCTTTCCGGAGGTAATCTTTATTCTCGTAGCGGACGGTAACATCGACCACGAGAATCCGTTCCTCGTTTTTGATTACGAGGTCCGGCTTGTACAGATTACTCCCTGCTCGTAGAGTAGGCTCGATAAACACCTCATTTCTCTCTCTAAGTTGTTCGGCGAGGATCGATTTCACCTCATCGTGCCTCTTTATTGTAAGGCCTTTGGTGTATTGGCACAGCCCAAGTATGTGTCCGAGAGTTTCGGGCTGGGCTCGACATTTTCTACAAGTCACGTCTATTTTCTTGTCGGCCCGTGCCAATACCGTCTTACTACCAAAGGTATTAGTCCTTAGTCTAAGGGCATCGATGAATCTTGATGGCTTGAGCAAATTATATTGTTTCAGCCACACGTTGCCAGCCTTGTTTCTCGCAAAGTCATAGGCTCCCTGGCCCTGGCTTTTTAGTTCGGCCCATTGTCTTACATGGTCATATTTTAATCGTTTTCGGGCCTTTTCGATGTCCGCCAAAGTTGCGGGCCAATTGATTCTCAGGGAATTGGCGATCTTTTTAAGCCTCTTATTAGCGTCTTCGTCAATCAGGCCGGAGACCGCTGGATCGATCGATTTTTCCATATTTATAGCGCTCTTGAGGATACCAAGCTTGACGATATGTTCAAATCTTGGTATCTCCAGCCCTCCACAGTTCTTGGGGGCATAAAAGAAGCCAGTGGCAGTAGAAGGCATTAGATGGAAAATTGCCTTGATTTCTTGCCTAATCTCGCTGTCTAGTAGCTTAAGGACACTGTCGCTCGGCGGATTTACTAACAGGTGATAGATATAGCAGGGGAATATGTAGTTGGTAAGTAATTCTATTTTCTGGCATGGCTTGAGAGAGAGTTTTCTGACTCTTCTAGCCATGCTCAGAATTTCAGGCACAATTACACCACAATGGGCACCCTTCCATGGTCCTATCTTGGCACCTAGGTACTTAAAGGCCTCGTTTGGATCGACAGCTGGAATGTCTTTGCTTTCGAGCCAAACTCTTGGATCGTCTATAAACCAGGTGTCCTTTTTAGCGACAACCTGGAATGTTTGGCTCTTTTCTACTGAGACTCTCATACCTAGATCCCTCAAGTAACCTTGGAGGATATCCACTTGGTGCTGTGCCTCCCGCTTATCCTTGCCGAGCAGAACAATGTCATCAGCGAAGGCAAGAATAGGTATAGCATGATTTTCATTGATATGTATGCCACTGGCTTGCTCTTCTATCGCCTCGATCAGCGGCTCCATGCACAGATTGAACAGCAGCGGTGACAAAGGATCACCCTGCTTCACTCCCCTGAGAATACTGACCTCGACCCCCATTCCGTCTTTCGCTCGAATGACTGTTTTGATATTTGTGTACATATTTTCAATTATTTCGGAAATGGGGGCCGGCACACCCTTTCTCTCCAGACAAGGCCTGATCGCTGAATGGGGTATTGTATCGAAGGCCTTAGAGATATCCACAATTGTGAATATGTCCCTCCCTTAGTTCTTTTGCAATGGGTCAGTGCAGAGTTTAATAGGTCTATATTGCCTGAGGCTCAATACAATGCCCCTTCTGATGCGGCCGTCGAGAATGGAGGAGAATATTCTTCCGAGAATGGGACCTATCGTAATAGGCCTCCAATTCTCGATAAGGCTGCTTGATTTATTTGGCTTAGGTATCAATGTTGTTCTATTATCCTTCCATACGGTCGGATAATAGGAACAATATAAACATATGTTAAAAATTTTTGCCAATATTGCAGGCAGGCCTGGTATCAATAGGTGTTCTTTAAGTATACCGTCGGGCCCTGCCGCAGCCTTCTTTCTAATTTTACATATTCTCTCCCCCACCTCTTCGGCAGTTATGGGCAAGAATCGATCAAGCGACAGTTCGGAGGCTCCACTACTTGGTATTGGGGGATTAGACGGACCCACTTGTCCCCATAAATCCTCGTAGAACCTCCTAACTGTTTCTTCGCTAGGTGGTTGCCTGGTGGGTTCCAGGTATGCGCGGTCGTTGTTGATAACAACGTTCGCCAACTTTTTCGGACACTCGAGAAACAACTCCTGGCAACGTGCGTAGGAGTATCTTTTTCTCGAGTTCCTGTTAACTTTTTTCTTATTTTTAGCCTGAACTCGAGACTTCCCGAGAGGCTTTACTAAAGCTGCGTCTTTTGCGTTTTCGTTTATGGCTCCATAGAGCGTCGTGCTTATCAGACCATTGATCATTAAACCGAGGGTTTCCCTATTCCCTCTGTAGTCGTTTAAAATTACTTGCAATCGATCAATGGCCTCCCTTAAAACGGGGGATACCTCGATAGGCTGATCGATTGCATTCATTAAGTCGAGTCGCCACTGCTGGATCGACTCGTTGGTATTAGTCCCGCTAAATTCAGGCGCGATATTACGCGCATTGCCTGAGTTAACGGGATCGCACCCTCCCTCTGTCTCCTGGGTAGCTCTCTGAGGACTCGTGTCCTCACTAGCTTGTTTAAGCTGTTTTCTTTTGTACTTTATTTGTTCCACCGTTTTGCTAGTGAGGATTTTACTGATTTCGACGTTTGGGAAACGGTGGTTTTTATAAATCACTTCGAGTTCCCTCAGAAGAGCCACTTCATCTTCTTTCTATATTTTACTAGGGGGGTCCGCTCCCCTTCTTTTCACGTTGCGGACGGCAGGGTGCGCATGCCGTTCATGGGTGGATAGCCCTCTCTGCGTCCCGAAACTCATGGGGCATGCTTCACATTTGTGCGGTAAATTTTTGCTTTGATTAGTGCCACTACACTTAGGTATGTGGCACTTGGCCCCATGAAGTTTCGGGAAGCTCTTTTCGCAGAAACTACATCCCCATTGGATGCGGGCATCCAAATGATGCTGATCCATGGGGATGATGCTGAACACTGGGCAAGCTACCTGGTCTCCCATAAGCGGCACCAAAATCTTATCCGTGGACATGGCCAAGTCGTCACCAGAAGTCCCCTCTCGAGCGGATGAATCCGCCACAGCGTCTCCGGGACCGAGAGACGCTGCGTCCGAGGCTTCGTCGTTGTTATTCATTGTGAAAATAATTGTGTATTCTTATTTAAATATCCAAAAGCGAGTCATAGTTACTCCCGCCAAAGTCATAGTTACTCCCGCCGAACAGACGACGATGCTCTTGAGGCAATTGCAAGCTTGCCTGAACGCACTGCCACTTTACGCATTCTCGTACAATCCCGAGGACTTGTCGCACCATTTCGGAGTCAATGTTGGTCGAGATGACGCTACCACGACACTCTCGGTGGCAATTTGTTCGACAGAAATTGCAGCACTTCTGGAAGCGATGGAGGCAGGAATACCTAAATCAACGGCGTATGCGACTAAAGTCCGGTCGGTTACCGCCCTGCGTCGGCGATCTTTGTTTAACTATCACCGAGACGACATTATCGTCCAGGTGGCCCTTGGTTCGCATCATCGAGCTTCGTCCTGGTGCAGATAAGTTGGTACACATGGTAACCGTAAGGGTCTCCGTTAGCATCCTAAAGAGGCCCGTCATTTCAAGTACAATGCCATCCACTGACGGTCTTTGATTGGAAGCGACCAGCACCCATCCTTACCCACCAGCCTTTTTGTTATCCAATTGGAAGCAATGGTCTCCCTTTCTCTTTCCAGAATTGCCGTCAACGAATTAGAGCAGGCACCATCTCTTGACTGGTTTTCCGTTCTTTAACCAGTCATCAATTTAACCTGTTACTACAAAGTTGTTGGAATTATCCTAACCGAAATAGGGGATCGACTTCCTCATGACGTTGATTATCAAATCATAACTATACGTTGGCGCGGTACTTCGCTAACGCGTCTCTCCGCGAAACGGTCGAACAAATTGTCTATGAGAAATATCAGGCGCCACAACTTCAGTGTTGCGGCTTTGTACTCGCTGACGTAGGCAATTACCCGTAATAATTTGTTTACGGTTGGTCAGGTAGTTGCAGCGGGGTGAGAATGGTTATGGACGCTAAAGATGTCTGATTAACATCGATGACTGGCCAAAGGAAGGAACATCCACAAGACTGCTGCGTTGCCAGCACCACCAGGACAATCTCCGGTGGACTTGGAGCGCACTGGTTGGGAATGAGTCACTGATATCTCAATGAGAGACTGATATCTCGCGACCATGCTAATTGTATAATGTTTACAAGTAGCTATTAATGAATTATAATGATATAGTATTATAATTTGCGTACGGGTGTCGATGATATTGATTTAGAATTGTTACCAATATTATAATAGCGTTGATAAAGATAAATGCAATGCAACAAGTATTTACTTAATTGTAAAGTACCGTTGAATTTTTTAAACCGTTTTTCTCAAAAACGATAAAAATGGATGTGCAATTTTTGAACAATTAATTTTCGATATACAAATATACGAAATATTATGTTTAAAAATCTGAAGAAGTGATCTATTCCTTAAAATTTAAAGTGGCTCGGTAGTATTACTTACAAAGTTTATTGGATCCAAATTGCATAACGATTTAAGACGAAAGGTGAAATTTGCAAGTTCTTTTTGGCATCGGTTTTCAAACAACCTGTGTGTAGAAACTTGACATGTTGCTAAATAAATATCAAACAAAATAATAGTATATTTTCAGATTAAAGAAAAATTTTCATTTGACAATCTACAAAATAAAACTGTATTTGGTAATTCATAATTTGTGAAGAATAGGAGCAACTTTTTGCATTAAATACATAATTATTTAAGAAACTTAAATTTTGATGAGTAAGAAGAAAAGAAAACCATTAATAGATGTATTCCATTTAAAATCATTGGCTTAGAAGATCGTTTGAGAATGAACATATAAGTACATATTAACATATTAATCAAAGTATAGAATTCCAAACTTCGTTTACGCGTATACGGTGTTCTGTCCTATGTTCTATTTGTAATTTCATATTAAAATTTAATTTTAATTTCCACCGCTATGAACGCTACAATCATATTCTGTACTGAATCGGTAACATTGGGAATGACACTAAAATGGTAAGGGAACTCTAGAGCACGGTTGTATACACAGGCCTCGACATTCCAGTGGGAAAGATCGCGATTATATAAACAGGCACAAGAAGATTCTCGTTCTGCGTATGAGTGATATGTTATAAACGTATTCAACAAAGCAAGAGACAAGACACTCCATGTTCATTTTTCGCGACTTCATTTTCGGATGGTTTTCGATCGATTTGTTGAGCTTTCACGTTTAACGCTACTTTCGCCATTCTTACCACTGAAGGTAAAGTATGTAAACTAAACTACTTTTCATAACTTTTCTCAACATATTCAAAGTAAACATACAGAAAAATGTTGTTTCAGTAAATGTAGATCTATAAAGAAGAATAGAGTTCAGTTGTAGACACGGTCGTGTTGCAGATTGCACACACAAGACATGTCACGCGACGAAGCCTAACAGACTAACAAATCGATTGAAGCACCTTACGTTCAGAAACATTTTCTGACTGGTAAGTGATTTAACCCCTTCGCTCTAATTTCCAGACCTGTGTATACAACCATGATCTATTATAGAGCTCGTAAACCTTGGGATGAAAAAAGCATTGAGTGCCAGGTCTATTCTATATTATGTCTGTATTACCACTCAATGCATTTTTTCATCCTAACCTTACCGGCAAGGTACAGAATCAAGGATAAATAGGGGGATCAACGCTTATGGACGGAACACAGCCAAAAAATGGACACTGAGGATAAGAGCATCTGATGATCAACGATCGCACTATCCGCCAATGTGCTGTTGATGGTAGAAACGATTGAATGCCAGAGGAAACATACATACGCTATCAGACATGAATTTGGGGTACTTATTTATATTTAGTATAAATTGTTTTCCATTGCTTTTATTTTCTAGTTATCTTCTTATAAATCTATTGTTATTATCCTAACGTTAACAATTTTCATTTATTCGTTACATAAATATGTATATCATTTCTTATTGTATTTGTTTACAAGATTGGTATTAATTAACATATTTTTCAATTAACATATATATATATATATATATATATATATATATATATATATATATATATGTCGGGTTGATGTCAGGAATGGAGTTAGGATCGTGCGATGAATTGTTGTTAGCGTTACTCATTTTCGTTGCTAGCTTGAAGTAGTGTTTATTGATGGAGGTGTTCGGTACAAGTCGCGACGGTGGTTTAGACACTAACGACAATGGCCTCAGGATCGATAACGAATCCGCGGTCAACGGGATAATAGATGTACTTTATCTCAAAGTCTAAGTCTGACTCCGCGTACTCTCCGTAACACAAGGTTGTGCACTGAAGGCACTAATTGACTGACTGATCAGAGTGCAGAAAAAGAATGAATTCCCATCACGGTGACGCTGTCGAGGAAAACTATGATGGGGTGTGTCTAGGGGCACGAGGTCATCGGATTCGTCAAGGAAGATCCTCGTTCGAAAGTTGAGGGAAATGGACGTTGCTGTTAATTGGTTAATTCCCATGTTGGTGGTTAGAAAAAGATGCTAACCGCCCTTGAGGTAGGGAGTTGCTAGCGGGAAGCGTCGTTCGTGGAAGAAGCGGATTTCCTTTATCTTTCCGCAGTAGGTGACAGATTTAGCGGCTGTTAGGATAAAGGCTGTTTATCCGTTTGAAGAACTTTAGGTAACCAGATCCTATGATTTATAGCGGGTCCTCTAGTTATCTGAGTATATATTATGGTGATGTGTTGACATTCGGCA
>JACXIU010002323.1:0-13544 GCA_014737455.1 Bombus consobrinus | reverse complement strand
TCGGATCTCGCTCGCATCCGGAACACACCTGCGGTTGTGATCGACGGTGTGTCGACACCCACCATAGACGGAGAGAGAAACGCGTTCTCCGCGGATTTCAACGAGCCCCTCGTCACTCTCCTTGGGGCTACGTCCGGGACTTCTGTCTTGCTTCGGTCCCCTCTAACGTCATCGCCAGACGCAGAAACGCGTCCGGGGGACTTGCGGCCCACTCCCGAACGGCCGTGGTCGCGAGATGATGACGCGGGTGGACCCACTTGACTACCCACGACTGCGCTGGTACTGTGGTATCCCTCCCCTGCACCGTAAACGAAATTTTCATTATTAGACTTATCCATGTTTTTCATGTTTTAAGTTTTTTTTTGCCATGGTCGTCAACGATGTCTCCGTCCTGGTGCCACTCACTCTTTCGCACCCTGTCCCGGTCAAAGCCGGTGCAGGGTGACGGGTAGCCCCACGAGAAGGTAAGGTGAGTGGTCTTGGCGGGCATGGGCCCACCAACTTCTCCGAAATTCTCCGCACCGGATTGGCAAACTGACGGGTGCCAGAGGCACCGATCAGCCGCCACCCGGCTATAGGGGATTATCAGATCCATCGGGGTTTCCCAGGGAGTGGTCCTACCCTCTGGGAACCCATACCCGCCTCGTGCTCCCCAAGGCGCTAACCACTGCGCTATCGTCATCCGAAGAAATAAGTTTTTTATTATAAGGAAAAGAATTTGTTGAATTGGAGGAGGGGAATAATGGGATGAGGTTGCTGGTTTTTTCGGAGATAACCACGATTGATAACCTTCGATGGGATCTGGATCGCGAGAGAATAATGGAAGTGGTGGAGTTGGACGTAATCATTTGGACGGTGGCGAGGTGTAAGTTTCGTTCGAATACATGTTGGTTCCTTTTTGGTCGTGATAAGGTCTATACCGTTATTTGTACCGTTTGTAAGAGTATTTGTGGGAAAAGAGGTAAATCTGAAGAGTCACTGTGCTTTGTGCCAATTTAACGCGTGATAGTAAATCTAAAAGAAGCAACGTGTTCTGCGCATCGTTTTATTATTTGTGGACGATTTAAACAATTTCGCGTATGAATGTATCTAAATGAATTTACAAATTCCTTTTCATCCTTGATCTTGTCGTCATATTTGTTAAAAACAGGATTTGAATATACGATAGTGATGGAGTCTTTTTTTAAATACCGGTATAAATCATTAATGTATTGACTGATTTTTGTGCAAAGAATATAAAATATTTAATTCAACGGTAGAAAAATGTTATCAAAATAATTTCATGTGTGTAATTATAAAGTTCCCTTGCTTAAATAGAAACATTTCGTGGATATGGAGTCATTTTGCGAATTATGGAATACTCTCCTTCGTACAAAATTACACTTCTTCACTTTGACCTCAAGAGTATTTTGCAATATCACACATTATATTATTGGCACGACATATCAATATACCCTGTATTAATTCTTCTGTATTTATTTTTTAACTCTGACATGGAAATTGCTCCCATGTTCCTGTTTCATTGATGAAATTTCATATTTCGAGCATCGATTTGCCCGAATAAAATAAAACCTTTGTTGGAACGCATTCATAAATCGTATAAAAATCCTTCGTTGTATTTCCGTGGAAATATCTATTTACATTTCCAGCTAGTGCTTATTGCCCTGTATCCGTATAACTTTCAGACTATTTCAAAATATTCTAATATATACAAAAATAATATTCCGTTATTTAGTTTTGATGAAAAACATTTTATTTATAAAAATCTTCGTTTCTACAAATACTTACGCAGAAATATTAAAAAGTGATATTACTCTTTATCTTCCTAAATTATGCGAAATAATACGAATAAATTGAAACAATTTAGAGCATATAACTTATAGAAGTACGAAATCATCAGAAATTACGAAATCTCTGCGTTTATTAATAACAAAAAATATTATAAGCCCTCTTCTTTTTAAAATATGTAACGAATTGTATCTTTTTAATTCATAAGTACAATTAATACAAAATTTTATGCACAAAACGACTACTACAGGTGACAACTTTATTACAATATTTCAAATTGAAGGAGTTTATGTAAATTTTAACGAATGATTTTAGAACTAAAATGTAGAAATAAAAAGCTATTTTCAGTAAATTGTCAGAAGTGTTTGTATCTATTTATGTGCTTGCCACTGTACGTATATCCTACATAAAAGTACTCTCAAATCGATTCATCGGAAGGACAAAAATTACTATTTAAAATATACACATAAGATTTATTAATAGTGCTGGCTGATGTTTTATCGACTACGCCACAACCATTTCTGACAAATATACTTATACCTGATGAGTCATATTTCGGCAGATATACATATACGGGATTAGTAACTTCAAATTTAAATGTCTCATAAACCACTAGATACTGTATTAATCGTCTGCGTCCAAAACTGAATATCATTGGCTTCTCTTTCCTAAAATCTATAATTTAGCAGCTTATCAAAAACTCTACGTTGCGAAATTTTTACTTATTTGTAAACTTTTATACATTTATGAGAAATATGCCTTAATTTTCGATTCGTCATCGATATATCGAAAAATGATAGAATTTATTCGGAAATCAAACGATCCTTGACAGAGATATGTCCAAAATTCACGTCTTCTAAGAAAAGAAAAGAAAAAACACCGTTCGAACTGTACAAGATGGTATGAGAAGTATCGCTTCCTACGAAAATCGTAGAAATTCAATGTAACGGTGGAGAGCGATCGAATCCACTGGCGATAATTCATGCCATGCGTTGCTTTTACTTTCACAACGGTGGAAAGGAGAACGTATAAATACGTTTCCAGTAAGATACGCCGTATCTTTTGGTCGTAACACTTCCTTTATTTCCATTTTTATTTCGTAGTTTTTTTTTTTTTTTTTTTTTTAAGGAACGAATCACGCGGTCGGGTAGCTTCCTGGTCTAAGAAATCTTAATCTCGAGACTACGCGGCGAAACAGGTTACTTTTTTGTGAGAATAAAATGTAATAGGGCTTAAGGTTTTTGGTAGAATTACCTGGTATTCTGCTTTTTTATGACTCGTTTTGTAAATTAGTTTGCTCGAGTGGAAAGTTTTGCGGAAACGATTTGTTAGAATTTCGCGAAGGATATGAGGTTTAATTTTGGCAGGTGGTATAGATGAACACGTGGACAGATAGACTGAATACTGGCATAGTGGGATAAAATACCTCCAAAAAAGTTTTCTATACCAAAATACGAGACAATTTAATTATAAAAATGAAAATATACTAAATGATTTTTTAAATTATTCTTCTATATTTTTATGACATATAAATTGGCAATTTCGTACAAAATTTTATTGTTCGAAAAATCATGCATTTATGAGTTAAACTGTGGTATTATTTATTGCCTCGTTCGACAAAAATCCTATTATACTGTACCACTATCAAAATTGCAAACGCAACATTTAAAAATTCATCTTTCAATTACAATCATCTGTATTCAAAAGCATTCGCAAAAAGATTCTCACATTATCCTTTATATTATATTTCGAACAAATTCGTTCTTCACAAGCCGATCACACTGCACCATTAACGCAAACTCATCCCGAAACATCTTAGCGAAGCCGAACATTCTCATAAGGCAGTCTCTTGAATTCAAAGCACCCTAAAGCAAGTTCCTTCGTTCCGCAAGGAAGAAAGTCGATCGCGTTACTCGGAATCTTCCTCCTCGTATGTTAATCCCAGCATTGTTTCCAGATATCGCAATCAACGTACGACTTGCCACATCCTATCTCTATTTTCGTCGTTTCTGTTTCATCTGGAAGATCCTCGAACTCGCGTTGGAGAACGGCGAACGATAATTGAAACGTTTAGCAAACAGCGGTCTGCCTGATTTCCATTGCTTTCGCCTTTATGTTCGTTCTATTAAAATATGACTGTTGCAACATTTTTTCATTGCCTTTGTGCTTGAAATTGTCCTATACATTGTGCAGTATTTATGAAATATAATAATATAGCATATAAGCAGCATTCGCGTTTTTTTTTTTTTTTTTTTTTTTTACGAATTAGTCATCCTGTGGAATTAGTGAATTTGAATAAGTGAAATACACGATTAGTGTGCATAAACATAGAACTTTATTATATACAACGTCTTGTATTAATTATAACGAACGTCTATAGTTGTTTTGCGACCATAAGACTATAAATTTTCATGTTCTACAGAATTGATAAAACTACAATGTTTTAGATGAGAAAGTATCACACACAATAATTTGCTTCTTTTCATCGAGTGTTAAGGACATTCGACGCATGGGATATGGTAGTTCAGTCATAGAGTTAATCTTAGTAAGCACAACATCAGTTGATATCGATCTTGCAATAATGTAGTTGTTGTTATACATACTTATCAACCTTATTAAAGCTTCGAAACGGTTAAAGACTGCATTATATTGAAGGAGTTCCTTGATGAAGATCATAAGTAACTCTGCGCTGGTTTTCTCATTAAGATTGATGATCAAAGTTGCTATCTTCTACCACTTAAAGGCTTCACACACCTAATACACGCTCGTCTCACATACATTCACATCTTCATGTCTCACACACGCATCTGTAAATTTCTACGCGGTCTTTTTCCGCCTTCCACTAACAGCTCTTCTCTCGTTACTCTAGTATGTCACTCGAAATGAACATGTAATTTGAAATTTCTGCTATTACATTAGAAGATATATTATACGTTTTCGTAAAATTATATTATAATTTATAGGAAAGGAATCTGCCAAAGACACGCGAGATGTCAATAGAATTCTCTTCATTAAGAGAAATTGATGTTGATAAAAATATTAGAAATATGCGCACACGCATGTATCGTTCATCTTTCCATGCATTCATATATATATATAGTATTGTTTCCTCATCGATGGTTCAAAAAATTATCAGGTTAACTTTTGGTCACCTATATTTAAGATTTAATTACCTAACTTTAATCACTTATTGACGATTACAATCATGTTATTCAGGTTACTTATCCTAACGCACACTAATGTATGCACAGTATCATTGTTGTTCTATGTTCTACAACCTACGTTCAATACTTTCATCGAAATAGAAACACCAGCTGTGGTTTACATAAGGGTGAGTGACCCTCCCCCTTACGGAGTGCGTACAGCAGGTTAATATGTTTGAGACTTTATGCAAACGTACACCGCTCTAACTTTAATTTTATTATTTTTATTAAAAGTAATTTAACTGTACAAGAAATGCGTGGCAGGATATTCGAAATGAAAAACTGGCCCCGAGTTGATTCGTCGTATGGTCTCTACAATGTTCCGCCTGCTATTTGGCAAACGGTAATTTTCGTGCGAATGTGTCGGGTACGCTTGTATGATCTCAGAAATCGAAGTTTATTAGAGAATGAAAATTCGTGATGAGAATGCATTTTAGAACGGATGCAATCGAAGTAAAGGAGTGGAGGTTTAGGTAAATAAGATTTATGAAGTGGAATATTTAGGATTGAGAGTTAGTATTAAATTATTAAATTTAAAGGCGATTATTAGTAAGACGAATGGTTGATTATATACGTATCGAAATGTATTTGAATTAATATATGAATATGTTAATGCACGTGTACTTGTGTGTTTGAGTACACGCGAATCAGGCAATGCTAATATCCATGTATATTGTACACTGTACATGGATATTGAAATGCATAATTAACACACGTGTGATATATCACACCTTACATGTCTCTTTAATACTGGAACTAATGTAGTATTACAGAGTATACTGCAAGAAATATACTACGTATAGATGACGTATTTAAAATAGTTTAATAACAATAAATAGATACGTGTATAATGATATTTCTACTTTAATAAGAGATCAATACTAATTTTGGCAAACATATCTGCATATTTTTGATAATTGCAAGAAAAAATAATCTAATTGCGTGTTATAACGTTGGTGTCAATTTCGAACTGCGAATTCTAATTTCTATAAAAACCTTTAACGTTTCAATAAAATATTACAGTTTTTAAGTATATTTAAACATTCTTTAACAAGAATTGTAATGAAAGTTACATTTCAGAAATTCTACAACACTCATATCTGCGGAACAATACTTTTTTTTTTCGTACGTGGAGAAATCCTCATGGACACTCGCTGTTGCACGCAACAGCAGAGTAGTGTCGGACTCTTACCGACTAAAACTCCACGGTGGTCGTCCCGACGATTGATAAAAGCGACCTCGGGCTCTTTTTACCAGCGCTTCTATTCTCTTCATGACTCTCTATGGCTCACCTTTTCCTCATGGGCATGATTCACGATTCTCACCATGGTTACGAAACCGGAGAAGAATGGTGATAGTAGTGCGTGGATAAGGGATGAAAGAACAGAGGGGTTGAAGGAAGACTAGATCTTCTTACGTGGCCCCCGGATGCGTTTCTGCGTCTGGCGAAGACGTTAGAGTGGACCAAAGCAAAACAGAGGTCCCGGAAGTAGCCCGAAGGAAAGTGACGAGGGGCTCGTTGAAATCCGCGGAGAACGCGTTTCTCTCTCCGTCTATGGTGGGTGTCGACACACCGTCGATCACAACCGCAGGTGTGTTCCAGATACGAGCGAGATCCGACGACGAAGAGTCGGTCGCCGCGTCGCTAGCCTCGTCGGCTTCGAGAGGAAAGAAGCGACGACTCGTGTCGACAATCACGAACGCGTCGGAGGAGCTCGCGATTGACTTGAGGACTTGCAGTCCGGCGGACGCCCACGCCTAGTTTATGAGGCAAGCCTCACGAGTGATATACGTCTCGACGTTATCGTCCAACATGAAGGGGACCCACATAAAGATCCTCAGGGACGCGTCCAAGATCATGCAGGAGTTGTGGACGACGAGAACGGTGACATCTCCCGACGGCGGCAGCGCGGCCGCGAGGCTCGCGGAAATGGAAGCGCGGCTGTCCGCGCTGGAGAAGGAGAACGCAGCCCTTCGCGAAGGAGCGTCCGGAAGGGCAGTTTGCGCCAACGTGTGCGCGCGGTGCGGCAGCCCGGCTTCCGAGTCCGGCCGTCCTCCGCGAGAGTGCAATAGCGACGGCGCGACCGAGGAGGCCCTGGACAGGAGGTACCGGCAGCTCGAAGCCTCCCTAACGAGGGTAATCGAGGAGCGTCTCGGGGACCGACGACCGCGCGTCCCAGAACCCCGACGCGTTGCGGATCACTCCGCCACTCGCCGCACCACCCAGACAACGGCGCTCCCGAGGGAGCAGGAGGGTGGCGAATGGCGAGTGGTTGAAAGGAGGAAGAACAAGACAAGAACGGCCGCCGCCGCAGCCGGCGAAGCGGTATCAACAAGAAGAGGGGCGACCGCGGCTCCACCGCCGCCGACAAGGAGGACAGGCGCGCCGAAACCGAGCGCCGCCGCCCCCGCCACCGCCGCCGCTACGAGGAAGGGGCCGATACAGGCACCGAGGACAATGCTGACGCTCCCTCGGGCACCGCGGACATCCGCGGTGACCGTAACGTTGAACGAGGGATCTAGCATGTCATACGCCGACGTGCTGGAAACGGCTCGAAGGACGATCCCGCTGAAGGAGATCGGCGTCGAGTCCATCGGCATGAAAAAGGGCATGACGGGCGCCATTATAATCCGAGTGCCCGGTGACAAGGACAGAGGAAAGGCGTCACTGCTGGCGACGCGTCTGTCCGAGGTGCTAGGCCCGGCCACGGCAAAGGTCGCAGTTCCAACGAAAACCGCGGAGCTGAGCGTATCCGGGTTAGACATCTCTATGACCAAGGAGGAGCTGCGACAAGCACTGGCCGCGGCGGCAGGATGCAGCGCCGCCGATATACGAGTGGGAGATATCGGCGTGGCCAGAGACGGCCTCGGAATGGCTTGGGTCAAGTGTCCGGTGGCCGCAGCCTGAAAGTTGGCGCGGGCAGGAAGGGTCCCTCTGGGGTGGTCGAAGGCAAAGGTCACGGCCATCCCGAGGAGACGCCTTCAGTGCTATAAATGCCTGGAGTACGGACACGTGCGAGCCACTTGCCCGTCCATCATGGATCGGGGGCACCTGTGCTCCAGGTGCGGCGGAGCCGGACATCGCGCCAAAGGCTGTCCCGCCTCCGCACCCAAGTGCCTCCTGTGCGAGTCGCTCGGGGCGCCCGCCAAGCACAGGATGGGCGGAGTTGCGTGCAACCCGCCGACAGTCAAGAGGAAGCGACCCGTCCGCCAGCAGCAGCAGCAGCCGGTAGCAGCGGAAAAGACACCACCACCACCACCGCCGCCGCCGCCAGGAAGCACCGCCGACGAAGCAACAGCAGCAGCAACAGCAGCGCTAAATAGCCGGGAGGAGGCTATGGATTTGAACGACTAAGTTCAAGCTCCTCCTCCAGTGCAACCTAGCGAGATCGAGGCGAGCGCAAGACCTGCTTTGCCAGACGATCCGTGAGAGAGAGGTCGCCCTCGCGGTGGTGGCCGAGCCGAGTCGCGTTCCCGACGCGTCCAACTGGGTCGCGGCAACGGACGGATCGACGGCGATCGCGTGGACGGTGGCGTTGAGCGCCCCCGGCGTCCCGCTCGACCGTGGCAACGGCTACGTCGCGGTGGAGAGGGCCGGAATAGCGGTGGTGGGTGCCTACGTCTCACCCAACACCGGATTGGACGCGTTCCAGGGCTTCTTGGACCGCGTCGGCGAGTGCGTGCGAAGATGCCTTCCCCGGCGGGTTCTCGTGCTCGGGGACTTACCGCGCACTCGACGCAATGGGGAAACGCCAGGACGAACACCCGAGGTAGACGGCTGTCCGACTGGGCCGCGAGCATGGGACTCCTACTGGCGAACAGGGGCTCGGCGAGCACCTGCGTGGCGTGGAGGGGATCCTCCGTGGTCGACATCACGTGGTCCACGCCGGGGTTGTACCCGAAGATCCGCGACTGGAGAGTGGCCGAGGGTGTAGAGACCCTGTCCGACCACCTCTACATATTTATGGAGCTGGCCCTCGAGGAGGAGGATGAGGAGGAGGACAAAGACGACGCCGGAAGAAGAAGAGGCGCGAACCGCTCCCGCCAGCCGCCGCCGCCGCCGCCGAGGTGGCGACTCAAGGAACGGGACAAGGTGATGCTACGGGCGGGGGCCATAGTCGCCGCCTGGAGCTGGGACGCCCGACGGATCACCGAGTTGAGAAGCGTGGACGAGGAGGCGGAAAAGCTCCGAAGATACATGAGCGCGGCGTGCGACGCCTCGATGCCGCGCTCCGTTCCGTGCGGTCGCCGCCGCGGCGTATACTGGTGGACGCCGGAGATCGCGGAGATGCGAGCCAGCTGCATCCGGACTCGAGGAGGATTTCTGAGGGCCCGCCGTTGAAGGCTGACGCGCGACGAAGAGGAGATCTCTCGCCGCTACGAGGCCTACAGGGAGGCGAGACGCACTCTCCAGCGAGATATCAAGACGGCGAAAGCTCGGTGCTGGACGGAGCTGGTGGAGGCGGTCGAATCCGATCCGTGGGGACGGCCTTACAAGGTCGTGACGAAGAAACTGCGACCTTCGGCTCCCCTGCTGACCGCAACCATGGATCCGGAGTTGCTGGACGACGTCGTCGGGACTCTGTTTCCGCGACAGGAGAACGACGCGAGGCAATCGGTGCCGCCATCATCATCATCATCATCATCATCCCCCCCCCCCCCAGCCCGGAGTGGAGCGAGGAGCTGGGGGTCACCGACGGGGAGCTCCTCGAGGCTACGAAGAGGATGGCGTCCCGCGACGTGGCTCCGGGTCCGGACGGAATCCCGGGCCGAGCGTGGGCGGAGTCTATTGACATCATGGCTTCGCGCCTGCGACACCTGTTCACCAGGTGCCTGAAGGAGGGCGTCTACCCCCGTGCGTGGCGGACCTCGAGACTGGTCCTGCTGCGGAAGGAGGGTCGTCCGCCGAACTCGCCGTCCGCGTACAGACCGATATGCCTGCTGGACGAGGCGGGCAAACTGCTGGAGATGGTGATCGCCGCCCATCTGGAGGCACACTTGACGGAGAGGGTGCCCGAATGGCACGACAGCCAGTACGTTTTCCGCCGGGGACGCTCGACGGTGGACGCGGTGACGCGAGTGAGAAACATGGCGGAAGACATGGTCTCGCGAAAAGGCGTGGCGCTGGCGGTCTCGCTGGACGTGACGAACGCCTTCAACGCCATCCCGTGGACCAAGATCGTGGAGGCCCTACGACACTTTGACGTGCCGGCGTATCTCGTCGGGGTCATCAGGGCGTACTTGAACGACCGATGGATCGTGCCGGGAAAAATGGCGAAGTGAGAAGACGAGTGGAGCGCGGAGTCCCGCAGGGCTCGGTGCTGGGACCCATCCTATGGATCACGGCCTACGACGCGGTGCTCCGATGCGCCATGCCCCTGGGAACGGGCACGGTGTGCTACGCCGACGATACCTTGGTGCTGGCCGGGGGAAGATACTGGTACGAGACCGCGAACCTCGCGGAGAAGGCGGTGGCGTGCGCGGTGCACGCGATCCGGGGGCTCGGCTTGAGCGTATCGCTGGCCAAGTCGGAGGCCTTGGGGTTTTTCGACCGTCGCCGCAGAGGAGCCCCTCCGGCCGGACTATCCGTGATCATCGACGGGGAAGAGGTGCCGGTGAGAGAGCGCATGAGGTACCTCGGTCTCGCCATCGACAGGCAGTGGACGTTCGGGCCGCATTTCGAGCTGCTGGTCCCGAAGGTGACAGCCGCGGCGAACGCGCTGTGCGGCCTGCTCCCGAACATAGGCGGAGCGGGACTGGGAGTTCGCCGACTCTACGAGGGAGTAATCCGTTCCCGAGTCCTCTACGGGGCTCCCGTGTGGGCCGAGGACCTGGCGCGTAATCGTCGCAGCCTGATCCTGGTGAGGAGGTTACAGAGGACGACCGCCATACGTACAGCGAGGGCATACCGGACCGTATCGCACGCTACCGCGACGGTGCTGGCCGCTTCCCCATCGTTCGAACTGCGAGCCCTGGAGTTGCGACGGATGTACGAACACCTGAGGGCTTCGCCGACGCCGCCGCCGTCCGACAACAACAACAACAGGTCGGCCCTGAGCATCCGACAGGAGGCGAGATTGGAGATCTGGGAGCGATGGCGCTCTCAGCTGGTCGAGGAGGACGCCGCGCGACCACACCGCGCCGTTCGCGCCGTGCTTTCCAACTGGGAAGACTGGAGAGATCGAGAAGGGGTCCCGCTGACCTTTAGGATGACGCAGGTACTCACGGGACACGGAGTGTTCGGCGAGTACCTGCGGAAGATCGGGCGGGAGGTGACGTCCATCTGTCACCACTGCGAGGAAGAGGAGGACAGGGCGCAGCACACTCTGGAGTCGTGTCCAGCGTGGGCAGAACCGCCCCGGAACCGATTAGCCCCAGAAGCGGTCGTCGAGGCCATGCTAAGGGCCATCGGGAGTTCAGCGCCGTCCGCACCTACTGCGAGCAAGTGATGCTGGCGAAGGAGCGAGCGGAGAGAGATCGGAAGAGAACGCGCGATCCTGCGAGATCGTCGCGCCAAAGAAACTCAATACGCCACAGGGACGCGGCACTGCCGCCGCCCTAGCAGCGTCAAACTAGGAACGAGGTTTTAGAGGGTGTAGTCCCCCCCTAGCGGCCCAACATAGACCGGGGTGCCTCCCCTATAAACAGCTGGGAGAAGACGACGAGGAGCGACTCCCCTGGTAGCAATTGTAAAAAGAGCCCGAGGTCGCTTCTACCAATCGTCGGGACGACCACCGTGGAGTTTTAGTCGGTAAGAGTCCGACACTACTCTGCTGTTGCGTGCAACAGCGAGTGTCCATGAGGATTTTTCCACGTACGAAAAAACAAAAAAAGTTCAAAAGGTTGAACTGGATACGTGATACAGAAACGCGCTACCTTGCTTTCTGCACTTACGGTCGTCCTTTTTGAAGATGGCCAGGACCAGGGGCCAAAATAATTTCTTCTAGATCCGAATCGATCGCTGAAGACCGAGAAACCTCACCTTTCCTTCGCAAATTTAATAACGGGTGAAGTCTCGTGTTGAACAATACGTGTTTCCACTGTATGAAAGCTTCAATAATACTAAAAGGTAGATAAAAATGCGAGCTTTCATTGCAGCTTTGAAAAAACTGGAACGAGAGCCTGGTAAGATTAAACTTCGCCTATGTTCTAAATTTGCTACCATAATATAATGTGAATCTGTGTTACGAAATGATATACGTATAGGTTTAATAAATGAATATGGAACATCTGCGGATGATGTTTTGTAAAGATTTTAAGTCTTTTGTGCAACAAAATAGAAATATTAGAAAATCTTTCGTGTTAATCATTTTTCTATCCACTATACTGTATTTCGTCAACGAAACAAATTGTTTACAAAAAGATGATTTAAACTATGGTTAACTATGATCGAAACTAAATGAATAATATTCTCACCAAAATGAGAAATCATGCGGTTTCCGTTGTAATTATATACATTCTAAAATGCTGTTAAGGATTTATACCATTTGTCAACAGAAATGCCGTACTAATGGGACTATAGCGGTGGACAAACAGCCAGTCTAGCGAATTCTTTCCTTTCCTTCCTTTTCTTTTTACCCTGACTGTACACTGACCATCTGTCACTGACCAAAGCTTCGCCTCAAAAGGCTACATCTAAAGGACTCGATTTCGCTTCTGCCAGCTTCGACCATTTGTTTTCACGACTCTTTCTCATTATATATATTTTTTTCTTTTTTGCATCACCGACTCAAAGCCAACATCGAAATTAACTGTAAACGATACTTCGTAATTCATTACATTTAACTTTCCATAATGAAGGTAAAGGTTGTGTTGTAATTTCGCTGTAACACTCTGTGTTCCTCTCGACATTTCCAAATGGTTGAAAGAAATGTATAGAAAACAAGAGAGAAAAGCTAAGATTACAAATAATTTTGGAACTGTACTTTTAATTCGGATTCTTTGCTTTAAAATTCGCGTTAGAAAAAGAGCTAAATTAACTCGAATAAAAATTAATATACATTGAACTTTTAGTCAGCCTTTATTTCTTCTCAATTATTTAAGATTACTAAATATATAAAATGTTTTAGGTGATTTGGAAACACGTATTTCTCATATACTTAAGTATATTAAGTATATGTATTAAGTATTAAGTAACTTCTGAACGTGTTTCATCTCTGCCTAAAAAAGTCGTATAATTATTTGGTGATCGAGGTAAAGATATCATGTCCTTCACCTATGGTCTTCGAATGAAATGCTGCGTTCATGCAACGTTGATCCAAAATGCTCAAGAATCACATCCTATCGTCTTTTGCATATTCAAACTTTCCAACAAATATTTGTGTGTTATAACTCTCTTAGCGAAACATGTCTACACTGTCTTTGCGCAGTATCCAATTTCCCAGCGGAAACCTTTCGGCGTCGTAACGTCACGCACGTCATACGCGAAACTTTTTCAACACGCGTTCACCGAGGTCAACTGTAGCCCGACCGATTTCTCAAACTTCGCGTCCTCCTTCCTATCATCGATTTCCATTCATTTTGCTCGTTTAGTCGAGAGGCAGGATGGAAACG
>JACXIU010002315.1:0-10323 GCA_014737455.1 Bombus consobrinus | reverse complement strand
GAAGGCTGTTGAAAAGAAAATGATTATATTGCAGATAAACCTCAACAGATGCAAGCTGGCGCAGGACCTGATGCACCAATGCGCGATGGAACTTAGGCCGGATATAGTAGTAATATCCGAGCCAAACAGGCAGCTCCCGTATTGGTTCAACGACACCAAAGGAGACGCATCGATATGGGTCACCCTTTTCAACGGTGAACTCCCGGACGAGACTACTGTGGTCAAGAATGACGGGATGGTAGGCATACTCGCCGGCGACGTCTTCTGCATCAGCGGAAACTGTTCGCCCAACATCAATAAGCAGGACTATGCGTCCTACATAGAAACGCTGTCATCGATGACGAAGGACGCCGCTAGGGGACACGACAAGGTAGTCGTAGCCGGCGATTTTAACGCAAAGTCGACAGACTGGGGAGGTACGAAAACGGACAAGAGAGGGAGAGTCTTGATGGAGACACTGTGTGTCTACGGAGTGTTTTCACTGAGACTCAAGGAGAAATACACCTTCTACAGGTATGGGAGGACGAGTTGTCCCCATATAATCAGCGTATCGAACAAGGTCGAAGAGATCCACGCGGAAAGCGTGGTATTGGACAAGTACTCGGCCTCGGACCATCTATACGTAGTCCATAGATTCAAACGGAGGACAACGAGAAAGGCGCCAAAGTTCCTCAGATACGTGACGAAGGACCTAGCGCTCGATGATTTTATAAATGGGTTCGACGAAGCGACAAAGGTGATGGACCACGATGCGGCCAACTCAACGGACAGGGCCGAGCACTTGCAAAAGTGCATCGAGAGAACGTGCGATGGGATGCTGAAGTAAGCGAGCTGTGCGACCAACAGGAAGTACGCGAACTATTGGTGGAACGAGAAGATCGCGGAACTTAGAGCACAGACTCACAAAGCTCTGAGGAAGGTGACGAGAGAGAGAAAGAAAGGCCTCGGCAACACCGACCTCCTCGTCAGCGCCTTCAAAGAAAACAGAAGACATCTGAAGAAGGAGATTGCCCTTAGCAAAGCAAGAGCTTGGGCAGATTATTGCAAGATCCTCGAGAGTGACCCTTGGGTTAAACCCTATCGCACGGTCATGAAGAGATGCAAGGGCAAGGGACCAGCAAACGACATGCCGATCGACATGGTGGAAGCAGTCGCAAAAAGGCTGTTCACCATAGGACATGGACCTTCGCACTACGAGGGCCACGAAGAGATCGAGAGAGAGGAGGATGTAAGTATCAACATCGCCATCGACGATGGCGACGTCGTTGACACGGCCAAAAGCATAAACCCGAAAAAGGCTGCAGGAGTGGATGGTGTCCCGGGTGAAATCGCGAGGCTGATAGCGAGCCGCAGGAGCGGGCTGGTCGCCGGTGTGATGAACAACATCATCGACACAGGACGGATCCCCGAGTGCTGGAAGACGGCCAGAGTGATACTGCTAAGGAAACCGGGTAAGGATCCCAGACTGCCTAACGCGTACCGGCCGATAAGCATACTCCCAGCCATGAGCAAGATCTGGGAGAATGAGATGCTTTAAAAAGATCATCGAAAGATGCATCGGAGTAGATCCGTTCCATCCAAGGCAATACGGCTTCAGAAAGAAGAGGAGCACGGTAGATGCCATCGCGCGGGTGATGAAGTTTGCCGACACCTGCAAACAGAAGAGGGTAGTATGCGTGATGATCGCCCTGGACATCAGCAATGCTTTCAACTCGCTCAGCTGGGAGAGCATTTGCAAGGAATTTGATAGGAGGAAGCTGCCGTGGAAGATAAGAAGATTGATCGGCAATTACCTATCTGGAAGGAGGATCATCGTGGATAACCAGTACGGCACGGTCGAGTGCGAAGTGGCGGCGGGAGTTCCACAAGGATCCGTTTTGGGACCATTCCTGTGGAACCTGGTACACGACCGATTGCTGGAGAAGCTCGACAACATGGTGATGGTCAGGGCAACCGCCTTCGCGGACGATCTGGCCATCACGTGTGCCATCGAGAGGAACGAAGGGGCGTTCACCAAGGTCAACGCCATGCTGAGGATCGTCAACGACTGGTGCAGGAGCGTCGGTCCCACGCTGGCGAGAGAAAAGACGGAGGTCATGATCATCACTGGGATGCGAGTGCCGAAAGTGATCGGACTTAACTTGGGTACCTCGGACACCGAAACGGTCAAGCATATTAAATATCTCGGTGTCACGATCGACACCCGGGGGAGGTTCGATACACACATCGAGACGGTTTGTGGCAAGGCCGGCAAGATGACCGGAGCCCTTAGAGGCATCTTACCGAACATCAACGGGCCGCCCAGCTTGGCTCGTAGGCTTTATTACAACGTATGGGAGTCCATCGTGACCTACGGTGCACCGGTGTGGGCAGGCGCAGCGGAGACAAAAATAAATAAGAACAGGTTGAAAAGGGCACAGAGAACCGCCCTGTGCATAACAACGACGGCGTAACGCACGGTCTCGCACGCAGCGCTTTGCGTGTTGACCGGAAACCTACCGATCCACATAAAGGTGAAGCTTCTGTGGGAATCCTACTGGAGAACCAGGAACCACAGGACCAGCACCGGCGGAGGAGACGACATTGCGCTGAAGGACGAGTTGGAGACGATCCAAAAGAAGGCTCACGACGAATGGCAAAAGGAGTGGTGTGACTACCGGAAAGAAAACATAACCAAGAAGTTAATTCCGAGTGTGCACCTATATGCCAAGAAGAAGAGGGACATCGACCATCATACCATGCAGCTGCTAACCGGGCATGGGACCTTCGGTGCCTACAGGCGGAGAATCGGGAAAGATAACGACAGTGAATGCTATGACTGCGGAGATCCCAACAACGACGCGGAGCACGTATTCTTCACGTGCCCGAAGTGGATCGACGGAAGGATCGAGCTGGAGAACGGCCTTGGCGAGAAGATAGACGTGGACAACCTCATGGCCACAGTGACCGCCAAGGACGAGAACTGGAACAAGTTTCGACAGTTCTGTAAGACCGTCATGTCCCACAGGAGGGAGACGGAGAAGGCCATGCAGACGGCCAGATGGAGGATGAGCGCAACAACCACGCCGAGCAGGGACAGCAGAGATTCAAGACAGCCACGTGAAGCAGAACGAGGACAGCCAACCATGTGGAAGTGGCTAAGAAAAGGCCGGGAGTAATAACTGCTCGGTAAGAAGATACAGCGGGACACGACAACGACAACCCTGATGAATGCCTATGGTGTGCCGCGGTTGTCTGATCACGCAGCAGGGGAAGATGGAGGAGGGGTTCTTAGTGGGTATGGCGACGACATCTGCCGAGTCCCACATAACCCAGCGATTCGGGTCACTGGGTATGTGTAAAGCATTTTCCCCTCCTCCCGCAAAAAAAAGTATTACTTTATGACGTGTAAAGTTATATGGTATAACCAAGAACGTATAACGTTATATAGTATTACGTTATAAGATATAACGTTATGTATTATTACGTTATAACGTATAACGTTGTATAGTATATCGATATAACGTATAACGTTATATAGTATATCGATATAACGTATAACGTTATATAGTATTACGTTGTAACGTATAACGTTAAATAATATAACGCCATAACGTATAACGCTATATAGTATTGCGTTATAACGTATATCGTTAAATAATATTACGTTATAGCGTATAACGTTATATAGTACTACGTTATGACGTATAACGTTATATACTATAACCATATAACGTATATTGTTAAGTAGTATTTCGATATAACGTATAACGTTATATAGTATTACGCTATGACGTATAAAGTTATATACTATAACCATTTAACGTATAACGTTAAGTAATATTACTTTATAACGTATAACGTTATATAGTATAATCCTGTGACGTATAGCGTTATATAGTATAAGCATATAACGTATGACGTTATATAGTATAACCACATAACTTATAGCGTTAAGTAGTATTAAGTTATACCGTATAACGTTACATAGTATTACGTTGTAACGTATAACGTTATACCGTATTACGCTAGAACGTGTAACGTTATATAGGATAAGCAGACAAAGTATAACGTTATATAGTATTACGTTATAACGTATATATGTTAAATGCTAACGCTGTAACGTACAACGTTATATAGAATAACCATATAACATATAACGTTATATAGTAATACGTTATAACGTATATACGTTATATAGTATTACGTTATAACGTGTATACGTTATATAGTATTACGTTATAACGTATGTACGTTATATAGTATTACGTAATAACGTATATACGTTATATAGTATTACGTTATAACGTATAACGCTATATAGTATTTCGATATAACGTATAACGTTATATAGTATCACGGTATAACGTGTAACGTTATAAAGGATAAGCATACTACGTACAACGTTACATTATAAGATGCAACGTTATATAGTATTACGTTACAACGTATAACGTTATATAGTATAACCATATAACGTTTAACGTTATACAGTATTACTTTATGACGTATAACGTTATATAGTATTACATTATAAGATGTAACGTTATATAGTATTACGTTATAACGTATAACGTTATGTTGTATTTTGATATAACGTATAACGTTATATCGTCTAACCATATTACGTATAACGATATATAGTCTAACCATATAACGTATAACGTCACATAGTATAAGAATATAACGTATAACGTTATATCGTATTACGTTATAACAAATAACGGTACATAGTATTACGTTGTAACGTAGAACGATAAATAGTAATACGATATAGCGTGTAACGTTATACAGTATTACGTCATAACGTATAACGTTTAATAGTATTACGTTATAGCGTATAACGTTGTATCGTAATACGTTATAACGTATAACGTTATATAGTATTACGTTATGACGTGTAACGTTATATACTATAACCATATAACGTATAACGTTATATAGTATTACATTATGAGATGTAACGTTATATAGTATTACGTTATAACGTATAACGTTATGTTGTATTTCGATATAACGTATAACGTTATATCGTCTAACCATATAACGTATAACGATATATAGTCTAACCATATAACGTATCACATTATGTAGTTTAACCATATAGCCTATAACGTTATATAGTATTACGCTATAACGTGTAACGATATATAGTATTACTTTATGACGTATAACGTTATATAGTATAATCCTGTTACGTATAACGTTATATAGTATTAGCATATATCGTATAACGTTATGTAGTATTAGCATATAACGTATAACCTTATATAGTGTTACGTTATAACGTATAACGTTACATAGTATAAGCATATAACGTATAACGTTATATCGTATTACGTTATAACTTATAACGTTATATAGCATTACCTTATGACGCATAGCGTTATATAGAATAACCAAATAACGTATAACGTTATATAGTATGACGTTATGACGTATGACGTTACATAGAAGAAGCGTATAACGTATAACGTTATATATTATAACCATATAACGTATAACGTTACATAGTATTATGTTGTAACGTATAACGTAACATAGTATTGAGTTGTAACGTATAACGTTAAATAGTATTACGATATAACGTATCACGTTATACAGTATTACGTTATACGTATAAAGTTTAATAGTATTACGTTATAGCGTATAATGTTGTATCGTAATACGTTATAACGTATAACGTTATATAGTATTACGTTATAACGTATAACGTTATATAGTATTACGTTATAATGTATAACGTTATATTGTTTTAGCATATAACGTATAACGTTATATAGTATTAGCATACAACGTATAACGTAATATATTATAACCATATAACGTATAACGTTATATAGCATTACATTATAAGATATAACGTTATATAGTAATACGATATAACGTATAACGTTATATAGTATAACTATATACAGTATAACGTTATATAGTATTTCGATATAACGTATATCGAATATTTAATATATATAGTATAACCATATAACGTATAACGTTATATAGTATTACATTATAACGTATAACGTCACATAGTATAAGCATATAAACTACAACATTATATCGTATTACGTTATAACGTATAACGTTATATAGTATTAAGTTATAACGTACAGCGTTATATAGTTTTACGTTGTAACGTATAACGTTACAGAGAATTACGTTGTAACGTATAACGTTACATAGTATTACGTTGTAACGTATAACGTTACATAGTATTACGCCATAACGTACATCGTTATATAGTATGTTATAACGTATAACGTTATATAGTATAACCCTGTGACGTATAACGTATATAGTATTAGCAAATAACGTATCACGTTATATAGTATAACCATATAACGTATAACGTTATGCAGTATTACTTTATGACGTATAACGTTATATAGTATAACCATATAGCGTATAACGTTATATAGTATTACATTATAACGTATAACGTCACATAGTATAAGCATATAACCTACAACGTTATATAGCATTACGTTATAACGTATAACGTTATATAGAATAACCATATAACGTGTAAGGTTATAAAGTATTACGTTATATCTTATAACGTTACATAGTATAAGCATATAACGTATAACGTTATATAGTATTACGTTATAACGTATAACGTTACATAGTATTACGTTGTAACGTATAACGTAACATAGTATTGAGTTGTAACGTATAACGTTAAATAGTATTACGATATAACGTATCACGTTATACAGTATTACGTTATACGTATAAAGTTTAATAGTATTACGTTATAGCGTATAACTTTGTATCGTAATACGTTATAACGTATAACGTTATATAGTATTACGTTACAACGTATAACGTTATATAGTATTACGTTATAATGTATAACGTTATATAGTTTTAGCATATAACGTATAACGTTATATAGTATTAGCATACAACGTATAACGTTATATAGAATAACCATATAACGTATAACGTTATGCAGTATTACTTTATAACGTATAACGTTATATAGTATTAGCATATAACGTATAACGTTATATAGTATTAGCATATAACGTGTAACGTTATATAGTATTTCGTTATGACGTATAACGTTACATACTAAAACCATGTAACTTATAACGTAAAGTAGAATTACGTTATATCGTATAACGTTCTATAGTTTTACGTTATAACGTATAACGTTATATAGTGTAACCATATAACGTATAACGTTATATAGTATTACATTATAAGATGTAACGTTATATAGTGCTACGTTATAACGTATAACGTCACATAGTATAAGCATATAACGTACAACGTGTTATCGTATTACGTTATAAAGTATATCGTTATATAGTATTACGTTATAACGTATAACGTTATATAGTGTAACGCTGTGACGTATAAAGTATATAGTATTAGCATATAACGTATAACGTATAACGTTATATAGTATTTCGATATAACGTATAACGTTATATATTATAACCATATAACGTATAAGGGAAAGTAGTATTACGTTATATCGTATAACGTTATATAGCATGACATTATAAGATATAACGTTATATAGTATTACGATATACAGTATAACGTTATATAGTATTTCGATATAACGTATATCGAATATTTAATATATATAGTATAACCATATAACGTATAACGTTATATAGTATTACATTATAACGTATAACGTCACATAGTAAAAGCATATAACCTACAACATTATATCGTATTACGTTATAACGTATAAGGTTATATAGTATTAAGTTACAACGTACAACGTTATATAGTTTTACGTTGTAACGTATAACGTTACAGAGAATTACGTTGTAACGTATAACGTTACATAGTATTACGCTGTAACGTATAACGTTACATAGTATTACGCCATAACGTATATCGTTATATAGTATTACGTTATAACGTATAACGTTATATAGTATAACCCTGTGACGTATAACGTATATAGTATAAGCAAATAACGTATCACGTTATATAGTATAACCATATAACGTATAACGTTATGCAGTATTACTTTATGACGTATAACGTTATATAGTATAACCATATAACGTATAACATTATATAGTATTACATTATAACGTATAACGTCACATAGTTTAAGCATATAACGTATAACGTAATATAGTATTACGTTAAAACAAGAAACGTTGTATAGTATAAAAATATAACGTATAACGCTATACAGTATCACCATATAACGTATAACGATATATAGTGTAACCATATAGCGTATAACGTTATGCAGTATTACGCTATAACGTATAGCGTTAAATAGTATTACGTTATAACGTGTAACGTTATATTGGATAAGCATATAACGTGTAACCTTATATAATATAACCATATAACGTATAACGTTATATAGTGTAACCATATTGTTTATAACCTTATATAGTATTACGTTATAACGTATAACGTTATATAGTATAACGTTATAACGTATAACGTTATATAGTGTTACGCTACAACGTATAACGTTACATAGTATAAGCATGTAACGTATAACGTTATATAATATTACGCTATAACGTATAACGATATATAGTATAATCCCGTGACGTATAACGTTATATAGTACAAGCATATTACGTATAACGTTATGTAGCGTAACCATATAGGGTATAACGTTATATAATGTTACGTTATAACGTATAACGGTATATAGTATAACCATCTAACGTATAACGTTATATAGTATTACGTTATAACGTACAACGTTACATAGTATTACGTTGTAACGTATAACGTTAAATAGTATTACGCCATAACGTATAACGTTATGTAGTATTACGCTGTAACGTATAACGATATACAATATAATCATATAACGTATAACGATAAGTAGTATTACGTTATAACGTATGACGTTATATGGTGTTACGTTATAAGATATAACGTTATACAGTATTACGTCATAACGTGTAACGTTATATAGTATTACGTTATAACGTATAACGTTATATACTATTAGCCTATTACGTATAACGGTACATAGTATAACCATATAACGTTATGTAGTGTAACCATGAAGCGAATAACGTTGTATAGTACTACGCTATAACGTATAAATTTATATAGTATTACGTTATAGCGTATAACGTTATATAGTATTTCGATATAACGTATTACGTTATATAGTATTACGTTGTAACGTATAACGTTACATACAATTCCGTTGCAACGTATAACGTTAAATATTATTACGTCATAACGTGTAACGATATAAAGGATAAGCATATAACGTATAACGTTACATAGTATAAGCATATAACGTATACCGTTATACAGTATTACTTTATGACGTATAACGTTATATAGTATAAGCATATAACGCATAACGTTTTATAGTATTACGTTATAACGTATAGCGTTATTCAATACTACATTATGACGTATACCGTTATACAGTATAATCATATAACGTATAACGATAAGTAGTATTACGTTATAACGTATAACGTTATATCGTATTGCGTTATAGCGTATAACGTTATCTAGTATTTCGATATAACGTATAACGTTATATTGTATTACGTTATAACGTTTAACGATACATACTATTACGGTGTGAGGCATAATGTCATATCCTATTACGTCATAAAGTGTAACGTTAAATAGGATAAGCATGTAACGTATAACGTTATATAGTATAACCATATAACGTACAACTTTATGTAGTGTAACCATATAGCGTATAACGTTATATAGTATTACGTTATAACGTATAACGCTACATTGTATTACGTTGTAACGTACAACGTTATATAGTATTACGTTATAACATGTAACGTTATATAGTATTACGTTATTACGTATATACGTTAAATAGTATTACGCTGTACCGTATAGCGTTATATAGTATAACCAGATAACGTATAACGTTATATAGTATTACGTTATAACATGTAACGTTATGTAGGATAAGCACATAGGGTATAACGTTGTATCGTATAACCTTATAACGTAGAAAGTTATATAGGGTATCCATGTAGCGTAGATCGTTATATGGTGTGACGTTATGACGTATAATGTTATATAGTATAAACATTTTACGCATAACGTTATATAGTGTTACGCTATAACGTATAGCGTTAAATAGTATTACGTTATAACGTGTAACGTTATATTGGATATGCATATAACGTGTAACGTTATATAATATAACCATATAACGTATAACGTTATATAGTGTAACCATATAGTTCATAACGTTATATAGTAATACGTTATAACGTATAGCGTTAAATAGTATTACGTTATAACGTATTTACGTTACATAGTATTACGCTGTAACGTATATACGTTAGATAGTATTACGCTGTAACCTATGACGTTATATAGTATAACCATATACCG
>JACXIU010002312.1:0-13473 GCA_014737455.1 Bombus consobrinus | reverse complement strand
GTATAACAATTATGTCGTACCAATGAATGGAGCGAAAACTGTGCTAAAACTTAGTCTAATCTAAAATAGCCTAAATACGTGCTAAGAACTTATTACAAGCTACATTCAATGATAATATATCACAGTGCTACCCATGATAACGTAGGCAACCAGTAATATGTTACCATGACACGCTTATAACCTATATAATACACCAGCATGTTATATTCACACATTATATCTTGTAATAACACCACTCATGATTTCCAAATTAATCATAGACAATGTATGTAACACAACCATCTTACTTCTACTCATATTATAAGTAACAGTATCCTGAATGTCAGCAGGCCCCGCCACGATCTCTCCAGTCTTCCCAGTTGGGAAGCACGGCGCGAACGGCACGGTGTGGCCGCGCAGCGTCCTCTTCGGTCAGCTGAGAGTCGCCACCGCTCCCAGATCTCCAGTTTCGCCTCCTCCCGGATGTCCAGGGCCGACCGGTTGTCGGACGGCGGTGTCGTCGTGCGTCCGTCCACGCGCGGAGCCCTCAGGTGCATGTACACCCGTCGGAGCTCCAGGGCTCGCAACTCGAATGGGGGGCGGGGGGACGCAGCCAGTGTCACGTAAAATAAAAAAGACATTTAAGGGGTAAGAAAAACTTTATTTTTTTTCTGTTTATAATGTACTAGTGAGCTCTAGGCGTGACTGTTCAAGACTGAGCCTCTTACAGCTTAACTTTTGGCGAAATAGGATTCCTTTTTCTTTGTCACCCCTCAATATCCCCACTATCCACGCGTCTTTTAGGCGCCTACGACCGTTGTCCAATATGCCTTTTTCTGGAAAATTTTACGAAAGGACCGTTGGGATATTGAGGGTTCATTAGGTACTTAGCTTCGGCGACACGCATTGTCACCGAGTGCCCCCCACATCTTTGTTGCCGTCCATCGGTTCCAAACTGCGGCTTGTTCTCTGACATGGATTGGGGTGCGCCTAATGTTACAGTATCCCGCAGTCACGGGATGAACGTTTTACCACTGAGAACGGATAGAGTGTCCGGATGCCATCCCTATGCTCACTTGTGCCAAGCCACTTGAAATCTTCCCGCCTTGGCGCCTTATTCAGACGGACTTCGTCTGTGACATTTCATAGGTCACACCTGCACTGTCGCCGACGCGTAATATATGATCCTGTACCTCCTGGCTATGCGGATGGCGGTCGTCCTCTACAACCTCCTCAGCAAGATCCGGCTGCGGCGATTCGCTATCAGGTCTTCGGCCCATGCGGGAGCCCCGTAGAGGACTCTGGACCGGACCACTCTACCGGTCTTCTCTCTTGCCCGTTCCTCCCGGTGTAGGTAATTCACCTGTCGCTAAGGTACGCCCGGATGACCCCGACCGGATACGTCGGTACTTCGAAATACCGCAAGGCCTGCACAATCCTGGCCCAGAGAATGGCGTGACTTCCAAGGAGACCGCCAGCGTTACCCCTTCTCGGGAAACCATGTCTTCCGCCATGGACCTCACCCGCATCACCGCGTCCACCGTCGAGCGGCCTCGACGAAATCCGTATTGTCTGTCGTGCTCCATTATCCGCTCCAGCAACTTGCCCACCTCGTCTAGCAGGCATATCGGCCTGCACGCGGACGGCGAGTCCAGCGGACGACCTTCTTTCCGCAACGAAACCAATCTCGCCGTTCGCCACGTCCGGAGGTAGACGCCCTCCTTTAGGCGTCTGGTAAAGTGATCGGCCCGGGATTCTATCCGGACCCGGTGCCACGTTCCGGGATGCCATCCTCTTTCTCGCTTCGAAGAGCTCCTCTTCGGTGACTTCGCTCCACTCAGTCGTCACCACCGTCTCTTCGCCGGAGGAGGTGGAGGATGGCCCTGGTTGCGTCGCGTCGCCATCTTACCGTGGGAACAGAGTACCGATGACATTGTCCAGCAGCATCGGAACCATGTTTGCGGTCAGCGGGGGGCCGAAGGTCGCAACTTCGTCACCGCTTTGTACGGCCGCCCCCACGGATCGGATTCGATCGCTTCGCTCAGCTCCGTCCAGTACCGAGCTTTCGCGATCTTGATCTCCCGCTGGAGAGTGCGTCTCGCCTCTCTGTAGACCTCGTAACAGCGGGTGATCTCTTCCTCGTCGTGTGTCCTCCTACGACGACGGGCCCTCAGAAATCTTCTGCGGGTCCGAACGCAGCTCGCTCGCATCTCCGCGATCTCCAGCGTCCACCAATGTACGCCGCGGCGGTCGCGTCCACCTCCAAGAACGGAGCGCGTCGTCTAGGCGTCGCACGCCTCGCTCGTGTATCTTCGGAGGTTTTCCGCCTCCTCGTCGACGCTTCCCAGCGTGTTCGTCCTTCGGGCGTCCCAGCTCCAGGCAGAAACGATGGCTGCAGCCCGTAGCATCTCCCTGTCCCTTTCCTTTAGACGCCATCTTGGTGGTGGTAGGCGGGAACGGTTCGCTCCTCTTCGGATGTCGTCATTGGTACCCTCCTCGAGGGCCACCTCCATCAGTATGTAGAGGTGATCTGACAGGGTCTCGACCCCGTCGGCTACTCTCCAGTCGTGGATCATCGGTAGCGCCGAGGTATTTCACGTGACGTCGACCACGGAGGATCCTCTCTACGGCACGCAGGTGCTCGCCGAGCCCCAGTTTGCCAGTAGGAGCCCGAGACCCGCGGCCCAGTCGATCAGCCATCTTCCTCGGGTGTTGGTCCTAGCGTTTCCCCGCTGCGTCGAGTGGGTGTTGAAAGCGGGGAAGGCATCTTCTGACGCATTCGCCAACCCCATCCAGGAAGTCCCCGAACGAGGCCAAGCCGCAGTTAGGGGAAACATAGACTGCCACCACCGCTATTCCAGCCCACTCGACCGCGACACAGCCATTGCCACGGTCGAGCAGGACGTCGGGGGCACCCAGAGCTGCCGTCCACGTAACGGCCGTCGATCTATCCAGGTCCAAAAGCAGATCTTGCGCCCGCCTCGATCATCCCAAGTTGCATTGGAGGAGGCGCTTGAACTTATTCGTTCAACTCCATGCCCTCGTCCCGGTCATCTACCGTTGCTTTGTCGGCGGTGCTTCCTGGCGTTCCTTCCGCGACTGGCTCGTGGGCGGGTCGCCTCCTCTTGACTTTCGGGAGAGCGCACGTCACCCCGCCCATCCTGTGGTTGGCGGGCGCCCCGAGCGACTCGCACAGGGGGCATTTGGGAGCAGAGGCCGGTTAGCCTCCAGCCCTTTATCCGGCTCCGCCGCACCTGTAGCACAGGTGCCCGCGATCCACGGTGGACACGCAGGTTCCTCGCACCTGTCCCAACTCCAGGCACCTGCAACACTGCAAGGGCCTCTTCGGGACAGCTATGACTCTCGTCGTGGACCAGCCCAGTGGAACTTTTCCTGGCCGGGTTAATTTCCGCGCTTCATCCACCGGGCACTTTATCCAAGACGACCCTAGGCCGTCTCTGGAGGCGCCGATCTCTCCGACTTGCACCTCCGCAGCGCCGCATCCTGCCGCTGAGGCCAGTGCTTGCCGCTGCTCTTCCTTATCGACCGAGATGTCTATCCCGACCACTCTCAGCCCCGCCGTTCTCGTTGGAGCCGCGACTCTTACCGTGGTCGGGTGTAGCACCTCGGCTAGACGCGTCGCCAGCAGCGGTGCGTTCCCCCTGTCCTTGTCTCCAGGGACCCTTATGACGATAGCGCCCGTCATCGCCTTTTTCATGCGGACGGATTCTACGCCGATCTCCGTAAGCGGAATCGTCCGTCTGGCCGTTGCGAGCACGTCGGCGTACGACATCTTTGCTCCCTCGCTCGTTAAAGTCACCGCGGATGTACGCAGCAGATCCATCGGGGTTTCCCAGGGCATGCTCCTACGCCCTGAGAACCCATACCCACCCCGCGTTCCCCATCCCTTACCTGACCCCAGCCTAACCCCAAAAATCATCACATTACTTTATGAACAAGTCGCAGTTATATAAATGTATAAAAAAATGAGTGAATACATTAATCTCTAGTTTCGCATTCGTATGTACTTCTGTCGTATATACCTCCTTTAATCTGAATAATTGCTCAAATTCTCGTTTGATTGTACGTTCGGCTCGTCAGGCACATTCTCAATTCCGCTATTTATATTTATCTCAACCCACCAATATTACATTAAGCAATATTAATTATTAAATTATACAGCGTAATTTACTTAGCATTAGGAACTTACTTCAAGCCGACTCTACCTTATTCAGCAGCCACACGGTCCATAAGGTGGCGACGTCTAGCCAAGATGGCGCGAACTAAATACCATGCGCGGCAAGCCAGACCAATGCATGCGCAATAGCTTCGATATCTCGCATGACAGTACGTGCTCCGTTTACAACATGGCGTCGACTCCCAGTCGTAGTACGCGTCGCCGTTATTGTCACGTAATGATGATAATAAAAAAAACGAGGCTTTATAAGAAGGCGAGTGAGCAATGGCCCATTCGTATGCTTTATTAACTGCAGATTACGAACTAAACTTACTGACTAAAGGACCGGGGTTTTTATTTCTTCATTATGGTTTACATATTTTATGGGTGGGAGTCTGGCTATTGTATTTTCTCTTAGCTATCGCACGACTAGGTGGTATCGACATAATTCGATGTCGGCGGATGCCTGGCTTTTGGGTGGTCGTTACACTCCCCCCTTCGTAGAGTGAACTTAGTGCTCTAAGTTGTTGCATTTCTTCAGAATCGATGGATGGAATTTGCCCTTGGCGGTGTCGATAATTCGAAAGTTACTCTTGATTTTTTTTCTGTTCCAGGTTGCACAGGTAATATCGGTGTGTAAATGTTTATAGGGGCGGAAGGTGTTGCAGTACTAATGTTAGGTGTATTGCTAACGATGTTTTTCTTAATTTTGCAACAAAATATGTGAATACATAATTATGACAGTCCTATCTTATTGAGCAGATACAAGCATATGAGTCCAATGGATATATATCCTATTATCTGCAACGTAGTGAGAGCCCAAGTTTTAATTTTTGTCATTCTGTGCGAAAAAGTTAATTGATTGGCTCTATCTTCTATTTGATTCCGGGTATCAGTATAACCGTTTAAGTTGCTCGTTACTTTAAGAGTTTTTTTAAGGTGTCAAGCATTAAGGATAAATCTACGTTATTAGTTATATTTATAATTTTGTTGTTAATATCGTAAAAAAAGCTCTTGGAGTTGCCACTGATTCTCATGTGGTTGTCTCCATACAATATGTCTACAGTTATTTTAGTTTTCAACAGAGGGGATTGCTTCAGTTTAACAATTTGATGTCCTTCTTTAGAGAATATATTGAGTTCTATTGTTTTTTCTGGTATAGCTATGTAGTGCTTTTCGCTTTTGAGTGGTATAAAAGTTATTTCTACGATCTTATAGACTGTGAATTTACAAAATCTCATGGTATTGTCTATACTAATTATTTCGGATGCGCAATCGTGTTTTGAACGTCTATCATGTATGGGTTGAGTTTGCTTGCAAATATACAATTCGTGTTTGATTCGACATTGCTTGTCCAGATACATCTGGTCTACATTCATATAAGTTAATCCTGAGGTGAAAAATATCGGATGTTGGACTAATGGGGCAAGAAATGCTCCATTCTTTTGAGTCGGTATGGGGTACACATGTTCTATTTCCCATTCTGAGTCAATTATCGTTGGAATTGAAATTTTAATGAAGATCTTTTCGTTTTGGACAAACAGTGTGAGTGTAGAGACGTGTAAAATGTTTTGGAAATTATTTTCTTCTGGTGAAAATCCTTTATTCATAATGTGATTTCCTAAAGCTTTAGCGTATTGTTCTAAGAAAGTGTGATGATCCATGACGCGGGGGCTAATAATTCCTTGTTTTCCTAGTAAAATTAAATTGAATATTTCATCTAGTTGAAAGTGTAGATCTGACAAAATGCTTTCCATGGAAATAATCTTGACTACTAGAAGTTCTCGCTTGTTTACTCGATTTATTTCATTTTGTATGTCCGCGTTTACTTTTTCCAATTGTTTTAGGCTGTCGGTGTTTAGGATTTTCCTAATTAGAGCGGTTTTGTTAGCTACAATGGTTTTGAATTCGTTTCCTTCGCTAAATAGTTTGTCGATATTTTGGTTTATCAATTGTAAATCGTCAAAATCTAAGGTTCCGAAAAGTGTTTTGCTAATTGAACCTATGGCGTCTATTAATCCTCTCTTAGCTCTAAAACGAGTTAATAATCTTAAATGTTTGCGACAATAGTGTTTTGACGTTATTAAATCTGTTGGTTAATGAAAGTATCTCTGGTTCTACTTGACACGAGGTGGTACAATGTTTTTGGGTCTCTGTTATGTGTTTTCCTAACGTATCGATGTGGTTAAATGGATGTCGTTTACATCTATTCCTATATATACGTTAACTTTTTCATTATACAAATAGCCTCTAGATATTTTCTCGTGGAAAATTGCGTTACTTTCGATCGGTATTAATTCCAATCCTAGCACGAGGGTCGTGCATGAGATGAGCGGCCTGAAATATATGGTTTAATTCTGTTATCGTCTATTTTTTTAATTTGGTTATTGATTAGAATTTCGTAATAAGGAGTCATGGCTTTTTCGATGTGACAAGGACCTAACCATTCCTCGTCCAATTTATCTGCCTTGTGATCATTGTATACAAGAACTGCGTCTCCCTCTTTAAATACCGTTTGTGTCTTAATGATTTTTCTTTGTTCGTCTCGCATGTAGCGTTTTCTACTTTGTTCAAGTGTCCGTCTAGCTAGTGTTTTGTATTTGTCTAATTGTTTTTGCCATAGTGCAAACATTTCTTCATACGTGTAGTTGGAGGTTCTGGATATCGAGGATGGGAGGTTAGCTTTTCGTCCAAAGGTTAGTTCAAAAGGTGAAAAACCGGTTGCATCGTGTATTGCTCTGTTATATCCTAAGCATACGAAGTTTAATACTTCGTCCCGTTCTTTGTCTGAGTCGTTTAGACTTGCTCGTATCGTGTCTTTTACCGTTGCGTGTGTTCTTTCTAGGGATCCGTTAGATTGTCGCTGAAAGCTAGTTGTTTTTATATGTTTTATTTTAAATGCTTCTTCGAATTTCGTCATGACTTCGCTAATAAAGTTCTGTCCTTTGTCTGTTAATATAGTTTTAGGTGCTGAGAAGATGTAAATGTAATGATTCAATACGGTATCTATTATAGATTCGGTTCTTCGTGTCTTGAGAGGTGTTAATATCAGGTATTTGATCAAATCATCGTGAATAGAGAGTATATATTGGTTTCCTCGTTTAGTTTTCGGCATGGGTCCAATTATGTCCATTGCTACTTTTTCGTTTGGCTCAGTGGCGGTTTGATGTATTACGGGAATTTCTTTCGCGCGGATTCTGACAGGTTTCTGTTTTTGACACGCTACACAATTTTTTAGAAATTCCTCTACCTTTGAGAACGAATGTGGGATTTTAAATCGTTCTTTGATTTTTACGTAAATTTTCTGTATACCTAACTGTCCTAAAACGTCGGTATGGTTTTCTTTTATAATCGCGTCAACTTGTTCGTCCGTTAGAATTTGAATCGGCTCGTATGCAAAGGCTATTTCTTCTATTTTGTCGTTAACATACATCAGAAATGTTTTTATTCGTGCCTTTTCGACTTCATCGAAGCTTTTGTCTCCTATGCCTAACCATTTATGTTTTGTGGCTGATTCTACGATCTTCTTTCGATCGGATCATGGGATGGTGGTTTACACGCCGGTGATCCCATTCGGTGCGACAGGGGCAGTCGCAAGTCCGCGCACGCCGGACACTTAGGTACCCGCGCCAGACCGACCCTTGCACAATGTCCTTCCGTACCGCACCGGCAGCAACGGTCCGACCGGTCGACCGTTGACGTGTAATGCCGGTGCACGTGACGCAACATCAGAAACTTGAAGCGCTGGAGTCGGAGCGTCGAGAGGGCGGAAGCCCTCGCCGCTGACCATCCTATTTGGAGCTTACCTCCAGATGGAATGTCTCCTCTTTCGCCGTTGCTGTCGCTGATTCTTCTTGCCGCTGTCAGGGCGCAACGTAGCCACACCGACCAGAGGCCCCGAGAATCGGCGCGTATAACGCCCACGTTGGGACCTCTTCAACGTGACAGCCTCCCGCCTCGGCAACGGCGGCTAATCACCTCCTCCAGGGCGACTGAATCTTCCAGCCCGGTCACCATCAACTACGCTGTCCTCCGCGGCACAGTCACCTTGTCGGGGAAGTCTCGAAGATTATCCGCGATCCGTTCGGCCAGTTGCGATGCTTTGCTGCCAGCGTCCTGACCTGCAATCAGAAATATTAGCGCCCTCGTGACCGCCTTCCTCGGTCTAACCTCCGCGATGTCAAGGTCGGAGAGCTTGATCTCTCTCCTGACCACCGACATCGCCTCCCTATACGTGAAACTCGAGCCGTTCGTCACGGTGAGCGACACCGCGGCACGCCGAGGGGGCCGGGGAAGGCCGGACACGTTTATTGTACGCGCATCCCGCCCACTAGCGTTCGCGCTCCCTCCTTCTATCAACGTTTTCAACTCCCGTTTGGAGGGGCGCTGGAAGCCGGGCGACCACCTCGGCGAAAGTCCTTGCCCTTGGCCTCTTGTTGTTGCCGGCCGCCGTCCCGAGTGCCGATGACGACGGCAACGACGACGACGACGACGTCCGTGGCTCGGCTCTCTCGTCGTCGGTCGGCGCGTGGACCGTTGGAAGAGGTTGAGCCACTGGCCTTCTGTTCTTTCGCCTGGTTCTCCACCTCCCCCTCATACGACGGTGGTGAAACCTTCTACCTCGTCGGCTAACGACTCCACGGTCGAACGCGAGGTGCCTCTCGCCGACCGCAACCGTGGTTGCACAGGGTCTTTGCAACGGCGGCAGCGTCCGTGGCCAGGGCGATCGCACCCCTAGGCATTATCTTTGACCATCACTCCTTAAAATTACGGAGGAACAGACTCTTGAGGTCCTCAAGCGGATCTCGAGGCTCTGGACCACCGAATGTTTTCGTTCCTTCCCCGCCTTCTGTTTCGTTACTCCTCGCCCCACCGGAACGGCAGGGACGGTGCGTCGCTGGCCAGGACTGCCGTGGAGATGGAGGAAGGGGACCCATAATCACTCCTGTTGAGGACTCCCGGGAGCATTTCCTTTCGTCCTCCTTGTAGTGGTAATCGCCACTACTTGCCCTTCACCGTTGTTACTTCCGTCTCTTTCTGCCCTCTTGGTTCATTCCTTGGTCAGCCGTTCCACCATCTCCTGGAGACAAGTGACCTCACTTTCCAGAAAGCGCACCATTCTCCGCAGGTACGCGCCGTCCGCGTGTTCATGTTCATGACTCGGTCCGTCGTCCTTCTCGGTCGCTTCTCTTTTCTCGGATTCCTCCTTAATGTCCTCTTTCCGCACGTCGTCGCCGCCAACGTCACCGTCGTGTACGCCGAGGCGGCAGAGATCGGCCATTGTCGAGGCGACGGCGAAGGCGGTGACCGTGCGCTGTTGGAACTCAGCGCTAGACGCTCTCACCCTCCGTGAGGCCAACCTCCAACCGCCTTACGTACGTGCCCTTCAAGTTTCTGGAGACGGAGGTGATCCTTTCGATCTCCTCCATCTCGGCCCCGAGATCGGCGGTCGTGTAGCCGACCATCGCCCGCGACAGCTCTGCCACCGATTCCAGCGGTTCAAGACCGGTGGTGGAGACGGTGGCGACCACCACGGTGGCCTCGGTGCCGGTGTCGGAGTTGGTGCTGTCCATGGACTCGGTAATCTTCCGGTATGATCGGTTGCCTGGCGCATTTGCAGCGGCCGAAGAGGAAGAACACGACGACACTTCGTCGTCGGATCTCACCCTCTCGCCGCCACCGCGCCGCGACAGCAGTCCATCTCACGAAGATCCCGGGTCGCTGATCGTTACATCCGGTTCCTCTGACCTTCCCCGAGCCCCCCCCCCCCCACCCTGGTACACGTCTTCTTCAGCAGACGTATGAACACGCCCGATGGTCTGGTGATCCACCCCCGTGCGGACATGGTTGCTCGATAACGACGCGACGGGGCTCGCTTTACAACCCGCGGCTGGCGCCGGTACTGGGATATCCCTCCCCTGCACCGAAAACGTTAATACCTTTTTTGTCTGCAATATCCATGTTTATATGTATGTGTACGCCTAGTCGTCGACAGATGTTCCAGTTCGAGTGACACTCACTCTTTCGCAACAAGCCGGTGCAGGGTGGCAGGGAGCACCACGAGAAGGTGAGGTAGGTGGTCTTGGCAGTAATGGGCCCACCAACATCTCCGTAATTTACCCCACCAGATCGGCATATTGACGGGTGCCAAATGCATCGATGTAGGTGGCAGCCACCACCCAGTTATAGGAGAATATCAGATACATCGGGGTTTTACAGGGCGTGGTCCTAGGCCCTGAGAACCCATACTCGCCTTGTGCTCCCCACATTCAGTATTTACCTACAGTTTATGGAACTTTCGCTGAGCCGACTCTATCTCAGGCATCAGTCACGCAGCCCTTAAGATGCCTCGCCTATATGGCTCGAACTGTCTGTAACTATAATCTTACTCTAACCTAACCCTCCAGCACTCGACTCCCCTATAAGCACCACGGATGGTGGTGCCAAACACATAACATAATCTCCATCTGACACAAATGTATATCTAACCCCAACCTAAGCTCTTCACCAGCAGGAGCCCGAGATTCGCAGTTAAGTCCGAAAGTTCGGATATCCGGTTTCGGAATTCTCCACTTCGTAAGGTGAGCATTAATATTCCCTGAGATAAGATCCTGACGGGGATGTCAGCACTTCACGCAATCAACAACCTCGCTGTGAATCCTGTTAACACCGCGAGCCCGCTATTGGTTGAAACGTACACGACCACGGCCACTTCTTTTTTTTTTCTTTTTTTTTTTTTTTTTTTTTTTTTTTTTTTTTTTTTTTTTACGTGGAGGGAACCTTCATAGGCACCTCGCGCTCTCCGGTGTAAAGGCACGGGTTAATGCAGAATTCATAAAACCTTCACGATGACCTTCCGAAGCGCATCTGGAGTGCCCCTGGAATCGCGGAAGCATACTCGCGTGCCCTCCTCCCACCCGCCGGCCGCGTTGATAACAATCCGCTCTCTTCGATGGCGCGATGTGCGATTATGCCACATCGCGCCCCACCCTCGCTGTTGCCGCAAAAGATTGCCTGATTAACACGACCACGACCATCATTCTCTTTCTCCCTTTGCACACTCGAGCGCGATAAATCCTCTGCTGCGACCGAGCAGGGCACCCGAGGTAAGCATCTTCGGCACCGAGGCACAGGTCGTTGCGGCGTCCCTTTTATGTATGCGTTTTGAACTTGTGTAGTCGACTCCATGGAGTCTCCAAAGCCATCAGTCTTTCTTGCTGTGGAGAGAGCCAAGACGGGAGCCAAAGTCCGTGTCTTTGAAAATGCCTTCTCCACCTCATTGTGAACCGTCCTTATTCGTACAGCACAGGTGACTATGATACACAGACAAGATGGACACCCATTTTACATGCTCCATCTGGAGGCACCTTACGGTGTCAGGATCCAAGACTTCGTTTTAAGATTGTCGTCTATGAAACGAATGCATTATATTGCGATTTCTTTCTTGCTTCTTCTCTTTAATTTCAATTAATGCATTACGAATTATCAACTCAATAGCTCGTAAAATTCTTCGATTTTGATTTCCATCGCACGTATGTATACATAGTACTGTTGTTACCTTATATGCTGAAATGTGCAACTTTCACATGATTTTTCATGAACCATTCTAAACACGAAATGATGCTATACTCTTCCGCTGGGAAATTTTCCTCGATATTTCCGTACAGTCTATTAGTTCAATTTCAATTTGCAAAAGAGTAAATAAAATGAATATCGACATATTTTCACGTTCATATTTTAATTCCCGCACCATGTTAATACGAAATCGTGCAACTTACTGATTTTAAGCCTTATTAGAATTATTATGAATCATATTCCTCCAGTTTAGATGTAGAAAGACAACATAAATAAATAGATTAGATAAATATCGCCAATGTATCCCATCATCGAACGAAAACAAGCCCATTGCTATTTCACACGTTCGTTATAGTCATTTACTTAAACTATAATCTTTTTCTACGCCGACGTTTATATAACATATTTTTCTTATTTTCACTCGTATATAATATGTATAACAATATCCTTGATACCGCCCCCTGCACCCCTAAAAAACTAGGACATTCTATATACTTACATAAAATAGAATGCTAAAGTAGGATGATGCAAACAATTGAAAATCGGAACAGTATCAATGAGGAGCTATCCTTTTAAACAGTCTGGAGCGAGTCAATGCCACTTCGGATAATGTAAACTATGTAAAATAAAGATATTAGATGCATTCTCGATTCTACTGGCAAAATGCGATCACTGTTAAACATTGGACATGTTTCCCTTGTACTCCGATTTATTTGCGTCATCTTGAAGACAAGATCTAATGTTAAATGCCTATTCAAACCAAAACATTCGAAGGAAGTGATGTTTGAACTTTCTTTATGCCCACGAGCTATACTGTATACACTACCTGTAAGGTATGCAAAAAAAGGTTAGCGTGTAAGACAATCATCACTAATTTAAAAAAGAGAAACATTTGGGTGCAGTTCATCCCTTCACTAGTACGATACAATAAATACATAAATACATAAAAAGTAAAATAAAAAAATGTGAAAATATAACGAAAATATTTTGGTTTTTTATATATTGTTACTTTATTTATCTTAAATTTGGATATCTTTTTGTGCATACTATTTCACGTACCTGTTGATCGTAAAATATATTTTTCCATGCTTCCACTTCTTTCAGTAGCATTTATTACAGCTTGTAATTATAATGACCCAAATAATCCTCATGATACTGAAGTCTCCCAACATGGCCCAATTAACAACTCAACATAGCATGAAATACTGCAAATTCATCAATAGCGTCAACTCAACAAAGAATTATGTCATAACTACCAAGAACTATAACAGCAAGAAAACCGTAAGGATAAAAAGTCATTTAGGCTTATTCATAATATAGTGGAAAATTAATGAGAAGAGAGCAATATTTAAGGGCGGAGTTTTATAGTATAATTAGGAGCCATTAGTTTTATAGAAAGAACAATGATTCCAATTCCCAACAAAAATTAGTGGAACAGCTATTTTGCATAGTAGCTACCTTAGTACCACGTGAGAGCATACTTTTAAAAGCAGGGTTAATTTTGAATAAAAAAACAAACCGATAGAAAAAACAGAAAACTGATCCATGATATTATTTCTAAATAGTAATACTATTACTAGTACTAGTAATATTTATTTGTTGTATATACCTTTTAATTCCTTTACATTTATAGTATCTATATTAAGTTTTTATATATGTCGGATTCATATTATGATTAAGGGCGTGTACGAATCTTCATTTGGATTAGACATTGTTATTACGCAATAGAGAAGGTATTTACT
>JACXIU010002305.1:0-17440 GCA_014737455.1 Bombus consobrinus | reverse complement strand
CAAGAGTATAGCCACGCGCATTGTCACCTTTAAACTTTAAACGCGCCTATCCTCCTCGCGGTATTTTTCGTCTACTCGTTACATCTATGGTAAATAAGAAACTAAAATTTAGTTCATATTTCGTTATATTAACGTTTCAAACGATTAATCCCAGAGTATATACCGTAAAATACGTTTATCCGAAGATTTCTACATGTAGATAAGTTTAGCAAGGCTTCTTCGTATATAATTTCATATATAACATTATAATAATGTTTCTTACAAGTCATAGTATAAATTACTTTTATTACAAATAATTTCTTGCTCGTCGTTTCACATCTTTATAAAATCATCTCGTATACCGTATAGTATATCTCAAAATACATAGAACGGCATAGCCAAGAAAGAAAATCCACGTTCAAACGTTTCACGAAATGTGGAGACACTTAACGCGGGAACGTAGAATTTAGGTATAGAAATCAGTTACTAGACGAGAATATCCTAGAAAGCCTTCTAATGGCAAATACGTTATCCCCACAGCTGAAATGCAGCTTCTTCAGTTACATGCCTCGTAGATGTTAACGAAACCAGTGTAATAACAATTAGTAGTAAAAGGGAGACGTACATACTTTAAGACGAAACCAGCGCACACGCGAGCAATTGCTTTCGCAACAAAGATTTGTTTGAAGGATATAGTGTAACTGAGTTTCAGAGATACTCGGATGTAATTTACTTTGTGTTTACTTAATGAACGAAATTCTACTGATTTGTCTATTTCTTCAAACACAATTAGATTTATACATATATACATATTAAAATACAATTGGACATTTAATAACAAACGTATTAGGAAGATTAAACTCAAGAAGTTATTAATTATTAAGATCAGTGGTTTGAAAGTACAATGATTATGACATTATCTGTATCGGAATAATCATCCCGTCGCAATACAACGTTAGACCGATAAAACAATTGATTATTAACAATTTCATACGTTGAAATTTAGAATATACGTATATTTATAAGGCTATATTCCTTCCAATTAGAGATATTTATAGATTTCAATTTCTGAATATCGAAAGTAAAAATTTCAACATATTGCTAGCAAGACAGAATACCAACGTTATGCCAAATTATTGTACCAAAGTTTGAAAAATATTCTTTTTACAATTTTTTAAACAATAATGGTGAAACGAACATCTTTAAATTTAAATTCAGACTGGCATAAATGCCATTCAGATTGAACTTACAGATGAGAGAAATTTGGCACATTTATCAATAATGGCACGACAAACATGTGGAAACATTTTAGAAGATTGATAATGTGTATAGAACATAAGAAAAGATACAAAATTGGGTCTGGTAATTACTCTTAATAAACTAGATATAGTATATACAACGAAAAAGATCATTTACGTACTCGAAAAACAAAGCATCAGCTCTAAAAAATAACTTTCTGCGCTAGGAATATTAACGTATACGTTTAACGCACGAAAACCTTGGAATAAATAATATGACATCGAAATATGTTATATGAAATTATTGATAAAGAAACAGAATTAATTTTTGATCGGTGCGGTATGCCAGTCGGTGCCGCACGACTCATCTCTGTACCTTTATATATTAAAGACTAATCAGCATTATTACGTTCGATCTACGCATAATTGCCATTTATGTGAATAACTCGTGTAACTAGTAATGACATTTCAATTAAAGCCGATAGTGACTTCATAAAATTCTAAATTCCAGGTTCCGGTACATATTAACACTTTGTTGGACAAAACCGCTAATGGTTAGTCGTATAGCGACGTGATTTTTGTTGACTAATATAGAGGCACTTTCCTCTCAGATCTACTTTGCAACTTGGAATTGATTTCTCGGTGTGCAGCGCCGTAACGTCAATTTGTTGTGCTCGAACCAACAGGTATGGTAGAGTGCAGCAGCACTTGCATTCAAACAGCTTTCCGGTTCAAAGTCTAAAACTAGTTGGACAGAAACGCGGCAATGCCTTCACAGTGTGCACACGTCACTACGTGAATATCGCTATCGATAATGCCAATATTGGAAACAGCTTTAAGGATCATAAACTCCGTACCTTCAAACAAACGCTATCGTTAAAGATTATTCGATAAACTCTTATTTCGGTATGCATTAAATTAAGAATTATAATTACAATTCTTTGAATACTATGTTATGTGCATCGGGCAAATCAGATATCACGATTCGGTCATTTCCCGAGATTCGGGCAAGCATCATTTTTAGATAATTTCAACGGAACACTGTCTAACGTTTTGACGAATTCCAATTTAGTTTTATCGCTATATTTTTTCGATTTATCAAACGTCTTACGATAAGGCAACGAGAGAGTAATGCCCGCTTCCAAACACATTAATTACACACGCAGAGTGACTCCCGCGGGATTAAGCAATTTGGAAATTAGACATTTCTTTGTGTAATTATGAGTTAACTGTAGATATTTTTGTAGATGTTATAACAATTTAAATGTCGACAATTTTTCATCGGAGAGCGATTCTTAAATTTTGCGCGTTAGTTACTTACAAATACATACGTAACAAATGTTACGTTCTACTTGATCGCCGATGAAAAGGTAGCGTTAACTGACGTTTAATGCAACTGGCAATAAACTCCACTTTAGTCTAACCTGCTATGTGCGGGAATACTGGCGCGGGAGAGGATTAAAATTGTTCGAATGTAGATTAATAATATAAATGATTTATTCGAATCTTACTCGATTTCGATATTGACAATTGACTGACGGCTATGAAATTCTTTGGTTGACAAGTGATGATCCTTCGGTAGACGAAAAGGTAGCTAATTCCTCGATAGGCAAAATGATAACTAACTCTTCGATAAGCAAAACGATAACTGATTCTTCGACATCCAAAATGATAGTTGACTCTTCGATAGAACGAATAGTTAGTCTACAATATTTGATGAACGGTAATTGATTTTCTCGATAACCGAACGGTAAATTTTCTCATACTGACTTCTCTGAGTCGCTACATTTATGTCCGTCGGAGATGAAAAAAAGGTCAGGCTCTTTCTTTTGAAAATGTTTGGGAAGATCCCCAACGGTTATTCAACTACCGACTTTGTTTAGAATTTAAATTGTCACAACATCGTTATAAAAACATAATATAAAATCATAGTTAGATAAGTTTAGCAAGATATAGCTTTTACCAGCTTTAACTGCCTTTCACTTCAAATACCGTAAACACGGTTACAAATAAATTTTTTAACGGTTTTAAATTATTTCGGATTAGGAGAATTTATCAATTTTATTTTCGCACTACGGATCGCGCGGGTCGCGTGTCGTGATAACGAACAAGCTTCCAATCCCTCGCTTCTTTCTTAAATGAAAAGTTTAGCATTCTCGAGTGGATAATACAATTGTATCTTCTTTTGCTTTTAAAATAAAGTATAATTTAATTTGTGTAATCCTAAATACATTACTGTAGGTGCTATGTAAGACAATTTTGAAGTGATATGTAGCTATCTTCCCTTACAAAGTCATACTCTTGCGATTATATGTATGTTCAACTAACTTCTCAGAATTCTAATACCTCTCTCGAACTTAACTTGGAATATCCAAATAATCCTATGTGACAAGAAACTTCTAAGATCCCGATCCGATCAGTCGAGATCAGTTTCCGCCTAAGCTAAAAGTACCCGCAGTTAATTATAAAAGACCAGCAACTCTATATTAGTATTAGCATATAAAGAATCAACTTTATTGTCCAACTTAACGCGGCTGTTGCTTCGCTTTTGGCTGTTTAACCTTATTGTTTCTAATACAATTTTTAAAAATATACGATTTAAATATAATTATGTAAAATATATTATTTACATATCATGCATAACAATATAAGTTATAGGTATGTAATTTACAGACATATAGATATATGAAACCATTTTTAATACATTAGATACCTATCCTTGTCTCTTTTGAAAAACTATCATCGCTTTCGTAGCGATTTATACAAAATAACGATTGATTCGAGCATCTTAAGTATTTCTCTCTTAGTTTTTTTTATAATAGAAAAAATGTTTGGCTTTGAATAATATTTGAGAAATATATTATTTGTCAGTAAACAAATTGTATAGCCGTCAATTTTTTTTTTTTTTTTTTTTATAGATGGAAACATTGCGAAGATATAGCTTCATTATCATAAATGGAATGCTATGTTTTTTATGCCAAAATATCGAAGATCGTTGAACTCTGAGTAAGAAGAAAATTGACCTGTGTTAGCTCAAACCTGGTAATTAACGAGTAATTTAACACCGTTCCTTGTACGAAAACATACTTTGCGTAATATCTACTTGGTTATTCAATATTAGCAAAAAATTTCGTTAGACGAAACGTTACGAACAGTGTCAATTTGCGTTGCGTTCGTTAAAAGTGAGTATAGCGAGATTCAGCTAAAGTTCCTTTTCGATCAACTCTCTCACATAAATTCGAGTATAATTATTCAAACTCGGAATCACAACTGTTACAACTAAAATGAAAAACGGTCATAGAATAACAATTATGTAATTGTAAGTGACCGAGAAATGTTTCTTCTTTCCCGATAACCATGATCGACGAAGAAAATTTATTTCGATTGCTCGTAATAGCTATCGGTGATGGAAAATCTATTTCGTTCGCTCATAATAATTGTAGATGATGGAAGTTTGTTTCGGATTGCACATGATAGTTATCGATCGAAGAAATCGTATTTCGATTATGGTAGTTATGAACGAGGAAAATATTATCTTGACTTGGATCGGGTTTTCGGTTTTGAAGTTTGTGTTTCGCCGTTATGAATAGTGCACGTTCGGTTCAAATGGCCAACAACTAATATCAAATTCAAATTAATAAATTACAATAATGCAAGTTTTCAAAAAAACTTTTCCCTCGGTAGAGAATTAGTATATTTATTGATTTTTTAATTTATTATTAAAATTATAGATTAAAATTCAATGTAACAAACATAAGATTCACCAAGTTTTGCAAAGGTCCCTTTTCACGTCTTTCTCTTTCGGAGTGACAAAAACCCTGTTTTCGTTCGGAAGCAGAGAATTGCTTTGATCGAGTACAAAACAATACTTTACACAGTTATGAGCAACGCAAATACTATTTCTCTGGCCGGTAACTGTTTTGAGCAATCGAAATAAATTTCCCTCTTTGCTAACTATTATACTATTGTATATGCGATTGAAATATAATTTCCCTCGCCTAACGGTTATGGAAAACGACAAAAATTCACTTATAATCATTATTTCTAATCAGAACGTTTAAAAACTGAAATCTTCTAATCACGATTTTTTGAAAACTTGTCTTCGTATTTTGTGGTTAATATTCTCAGCTTAAATAATAAATCAATGTTAGTGGTTTTCTTCTTAAAAATTTTTGGGATAACTGTTGGTCCCTGATTCAAACATAATATTCAAGCCCATAATCCTGTGCAACACAGCTGAGCTACCAATGTGACTTTACCGCTCGAGTTGTGTCGATTTTTATCAATCGAGTTACGAGACCTTCATTAAGATTTCCTGCAGCTCCCTGATTTCGCATCAGACTCATTCGCACGTTTCAATCTACTCAACTCAGTAGTTCGCCGATTTCGCATTGGTCCACGAAAATTAAACCCCTTCGGATTCCCTATTAGGTTTGTTCGTATCCTGTGGTCGACTAATTTTGCCTCAGGTTTGTCTGCATTTTCTCCAACCTCCTATCAACAGCTTCCCGACTTTGCGTCGGATTCCCAGTGATTCACAGTGCGTTGACCATCGGACAAAAATCAAAAAATCAACTTTTACGTCGCCAGTTAAAAGCCTCATAGGAGCATTTCTGGGTGTGTAATAGTAAGATTAAAAGTGTTTTTAAAACAAACAAACGAGCGTCCACCATGTCTGGATACATCGTTTGTGAATCAGAATTTTCAAAGTTCATCTTCTCTTTCGACATGAGTTAGTGTGCCTACATTTTTTTATTATTTCCAGTGGAATCTGCTATTAAAGGACAAGTGCTCTTTATTTCGATAATCTTTTTGTTTCCTTCTTTCCACCTTTTAGAAGTGAAATTAGTAACTAAGGTTTTGGAGACTTTAATTAAGACATCGTTTTGAAAAGTACTGCTCAAAACTACTTTATAATATTTGGTGAAAATATGCATATCCCGCAAAAGATCACGAAAAAATTAGCTGCCAGAGTATGTACGTAAAATTGGTACGAGAAATAAAATCTGTTCGATTTCGGCAAAAATGCAGTTTTCTCATTTGGGTCAGCGCTACCCGTTACTAAATTTCGATAATTTCCAGACATATATCGATGGGATTCTTAGCAGCGTAATCGTCAAAAATTAACAGACAAAGACACTTCAAATTGTATGTAATGTCATTGTATTTCCTGTTCAAATGCTCCACTGTCATACCCATTGACAGTACCAAGTTGGTATATATATCGCCTAACTACCCTTCTTTCTTAAGATGATTACGCTGTTCATCGTGCACCTTGTTGCCTGTTTGCTGTGACACTGATACGTATAATACTCGGGGCACGAGATGTCGTGAAGCCGCGTGAAGCAACTTGATTGAACTTTGACATATCGTGGCTCTAATATGTAGCGTCGCTATCGTTCGACTAGTGAACTTCACTCTCCTGTACAGCCCTTCATCCTCGCAGCACGTGGTGTCCATTAGTGACAAAGTATTGAGTGCTGCAAGGCCGAAGGGCAGTACAAGAGTCGTTAAGAAACTTGGAGAAGCATTCCTCAACAGGCGACAATTTTTTCAAGGAACATGGAACAACAATAAGATATTCCTCGTTGTTACTTCATTGGAGACAGGATTAAACAAGTAACAACCGGCGATATCTGTTGGAGGTGACAGAAACACGAAGAAACTCGGAGAAAAAGTCAATAACGAGCGGCGGCTTTTACAAGAAACATGGGACAACGATAAAAAGTTCCTGGTTGTTGCTTTAGTTTAGAAGACGCTTTAGCGATGAAGGGATGGGGTCATAGCACCATCGTTTACGTACATATGTTTAGGTCTGTTCGTACCCTTTGTTATATTTAGAGAGTTCCCATCGTTGTTCTCAAAGATGTTACAATTTCTTTTAGGCGGACCTGTCATATTTCTTAAATTATTAACAGCAAAACATTTATAACTCTTTATGAGTCAAATTTTGTATTTTATCGAGGGAAATATCTTTGGGCGAAATAAGTTATCTCGGACATAACATGTGGACATTGGAAGATACGGCGCGTCTTTTGTTTTTACTGTCTACGATACAAAGAAGGTGTTTTAAAATACTACTACTAGACCAATCATATTATTATGTAACGTATTTTTTCTTTCAACAATTTAGTAATTGTATGTCGTTTTACAAGTCTGAGCTGAAAAGATATTTTGGAAGAAAAGATTGGTATTTTGAACTCTTCAAAGCTGATATTCATTGTCTATCGAGACCTTAATTTATTTGATCTCGAAAAATTCCGTTAGAAAGTTTGGGCACAGATCGAGTTTTTCAAAATATGCGACTTCTCTCTCTCTCTCTCTCTCTCTCGTAATTATTCATTGTTATAAACTCAAAATGTTACTACAAAAATGATTTTACTATTACATTTACTATTCTGCACGTACATAATTATGTTACGAATTTAATATTATTTTTATTAAGTGGACTATAACTTTCAAACTCCTCTTTAATAACTTTTAAAGTCTTCTCAAAATACGCCGAATGATTATTTTCTGATCCAATGGTATCGAAATAATGAAGGAAAAGTTCCTCCTATTAAAGTTTATTAGTTATTATTCCTTCGTTAACTTACTAATCATGAAACTTAAGCAAAATCAAGAGGATGTACAACAATATAAATTTTTCCTGAATGTTTTACAAATCAATATATAGGAATACACCATTCGTGATAGCTCACGATCGGTTTCCGATACAGGTATGTAGCAATCGATATTCACGGAGGAAGTAAAGCAAACGTTTCATCGTGCGATAAATTAGAAATACCTCTGTTTAGTATCTCGTTTGATGGGCGCGATACGGCTTGCGGAATGTTGATATAGTAGCTATTAAAGAAAAAAGAGAAAAAAAAACAGTGTCTTTCGAAGCAAAATTGCGTAATAAAGGTTGCGACATGTCACGTTCAGCGCCTCGAACGTTTTCAAACTCGTCGGCCGTCTGGAACTAAGCTCGACCGGAACTGGGAATGCGATCTTCCTGCACACCCGGACCAGTGTGCAACTACTTCATGCCAAGAGTATTTGAAATACTCCGCGGTCCAGGATGAAGTATGCCATGGTATCAGAGGTTTGTGGGCTGTAACAAAGCAGGCCCTCCGGGCACCGAATGTACATACAGCCCTGGCATTTACCGCCAAACGACGACGACAGCCTGAATGCTGCAGGACTCCTGAAAACTTCCTCATAAACGGCTATTTGCGTTCGAGGAATTGGAACACGGGTACACCATGAAATTTTATTTCTCCTCCGACGAGCTAGTAATACACCGTGGCAGATTATTTATACAGCTATGTCAAGATTTTATTTATGAACTTTTACACATTTTTACGCCAATACGATATTCGACGGATATCAGTCAATCGTTCTTTTACATTATCTTTCGCATCGCAAACATAAAACTATTTACGATATTTCATTGCATACAAATTAAATTTATCATGAAAATTATAACATAATTACAGCATTACATACATAACAACGTAAATATATCTTCCTAAACATTCAGCGAGCCTTAAAGTTTCGACTAGATTTAACGAAATGTTGTAGCGAATATCAGCAAAATTATAAAAACTTAGTAAAACAAAGTGTTTCATTGAAGGTGTCGTGAAAGAAATTTGATGATCGAGAGATAAGATCTACCATAATATGCACTTTAGAACGAAAATCAGATAGACTCTACATATGATAATTACGAATCAATCGACGATATTGCGTAACGCGACACAGATTAGAGTCCAAGTATTATTTATGTCATAGACACCAGCTGGAATTAAATGGCTAGAATGGAAATTCTCATACAACTTAAAGCGATTTTTATGATAATAATCCAACTATGTGAAATGGACGGCGTCAGTACTTTTATATTTTCTGCGCATTACCGACATTGAACGTTGTAATATAAATTTGCCGACTGAGGGAATACGTAACGTAGTACATTTCAATTGCATAAAACATTATAAATTGTTGCGCCTTTTATCATTTTATGGCCACGAACATGTTTCATATTAGATCATATCAGATCTTGCGTTGAATATAAACTTGAGGGTATTATAATTTCTGTTACAATATTAAAAGCAAAAATTTAAATTTATCCATACACTCTGTACACTTTTCTGTAATTTATATGTAGAAATTCATATGAAGGTAGATTATGTCGAATATCTTTTACAAGATTATATTCCATAAATTTTCATCTCTTTCCCGTAGGATTCGTTATATTCGTTTCGTAGAACCTCGATATATTCGTTCGTTAATTCAAAGTTAATTAAAGTATAAAGTCCGAGAACTGTGTAACACGTTTACAAAATTATTGTAAGCCGCTACACTTTGTCGTTGTACATATTTCAAATAAATGAAGCACAGCACAGCACAGAAGCTAAATAATATTTTCTTTTCCAAAATCATTGAAATACAAAGTGATTTTGTCTTATGGGTGCAGCATACAGACAAGAATTAATCCTCTTATAACAATTAGATTACCGCTGAATGTTAATTGAAAGAAACTTTATGATTAAAAATCATCATTAGTAAAATAGTGACAAATGAATATAAAATTTTATACGAATTCATTAGCTTCGTTTTTATCATACATTAATACCATAACCTAATATATTACGCTTATGATACAAAGAAAAACAGGTTTATGCAGGATCCCATTGGAATCACAGATATCACCGACACCAAACTTCATCGACTTCCGAACCAACAACAGCTTTAACTGACTAATTTATTACTACAGAGAAATAAGAGAGGATTTTTATTTATTTTTTATTTAGTTCATTGCTGTCGATAATTGGTGGCCGGCCGTTTTACGATTACCGGATGAAATTACTGCCCAAACTTTTTTTTTTTTTTTTTTTTTTTCATACGTGGAGAAATCCTCATGGACACTCGCTGTTGCACGCAACAGCAGAGTAGTGTAGGACTCTTACCGACTAAAACTCCACGGTGGTCGTCCTGACGTTTGGTAGAAGCGACCCCGGGCTCTCTTGCAAATACTACCAGGGGGTCGCTCCTCGTCGTCTTCTCCCAGCTGTTTATAGGGAAGGCATCCTGGTCACTGCCCCAAACCTAGCACAGCTCATGAATCTCATACCGATTTGTGTTAAAATTACGCTCAAACCTATCGTAAATTAGTTGAAATCAAAGCGAAACTTATTTAATTGCTAATCAGCCCCTGCTCGGTATTGGCTTGGATTAGTCTTAATCTTTGCCGTGCCTCGACCGCCTATCAATTATTTATAGCATTAAACCTACATAATCTTACTTATTACACCTCTCTTATTTCCGCGTGATAATATCTGCCAGTCGAGTCTGTTGTTGGTCAAGTCTGATACCGATGAAATCTGTATCGGAGATTTCAATCGAAGAATTCAACATATTTTATTAGCGTTCATATACAATGTATATTTTTTCACTCGGTTAAGTGAATTTTGATTATAAGAATTTAGTATGAAACTAATATGGTTTTGACTATCGGAACAAGATACGACGCGATTCAAAAGTTGGAAAGTAGTCCAAGTGCAACAGAATTAGCAAAAGCGCATGACGTTGGCGAAGTCACAGTCGCGGATATTAAAAAATGAAGATGTGATACTGAAAATTATCTAAAGCTCGTAGATTCTTCAGTTGCTGCAACTGTTACGACCGTTCGCGGAGAGACGCGATCGCGAGGAAACGCGTCAGCGAGAGGCGTAAATTCTCGCTACGATTCAGATAATCGACGCCGCGAATTAGTCGTTCCCCTGTTTTGGTTAGGACAACAGAGGTGGTTCAATGAATTAACACCGTGTTAACAGGGTTAATATAAATGTATATTTAAACAATTATGAAAATATTAACAAGAACCAAATAAATGGTTTAACAATGAATACGGTTGATATCTCGATGAATTCAATAAACTGAGCGACTTTTAATGATTTCGTTAAAACCTCTAGATATGCGTCGTTGTGCTTTCAGATGATACTCTCAGATCAGACCGTTAGATGAGACTGCTCAGATAAGACATCTCAGATGAGACTGATCGCCTGTCGATCATTTCTTTGTCTTCTTGGAGACGACCCCCACCACGCTCGGGTCACCTTCTTTATGTGTATGGAATAACGGACCGAAATCGAAGTTTCTAGAGCTGGACGTTAGATAAAATATATGCGCTCGCTGCGACATTGTATAGATTTCGCCGGTCCTGTAAGACGATCCGTCCGCGACACTGTAGTGCCGCGCGCGATGATTAGGAACACGGCCTATAGCGAGCCTCGTGGCGTAACAGCAACAGTAGAAAAATCTTAAATATGCTGATGTAATGAAACGGTTTAACCGCAATAAAGGCGATAATAATGATAATTTTATACAAATGGAAGCAGCAAACGAAAGTAATAACCGAAGGTGCTTTCTTATGCTGAAGGCATAAAAAAAAAGTACAAAAAGGACGCAACTGTTATGCAGTTACTTATGTTGAAAAAGTTATGTGACTTGGCAGCCAAAAAGATATGGGTTATAAACTTTTTTTAAAGTAAATCTTTCTATTAATTCGGATAAGGGAGACTCTATTGTAACTTTGACTTTTTCAACTGCAAACAAGTAGCAAGACATTATCTTTATGATTTTATGCAGATATAACATGCGTGTGTAACTTTGTAGCATTGTATTTTATATTTTTGGATACATTCATACAATATTTTATATTTAAGGGGTATATACACTTGTGTGACTGCTTGTATAATTTATCGAAAATCGAACAACGAGTGAATAAAAACTAATGTCTAAAATAATTTATTACCTTTCTTCCACTGTATTCTCTCGAAACCATCGAGAATTACGTCTAAAACATTATTCAACATCGTTCAAAGCCAAAGATGTACGTATTTAGGTATTTGGTTTAGGCTGCAGGCATTGTATATTTACAATGGGGAAAAAAAGTTTTGTGGTTGCAACGAGTTAACGAGATAGAATGTAAACTTATCTTTGCCTTTCACTGAATGAACTGTTTAGTTCTCGTTGTAAACTCAGTGGATGCACTTCCAAACTTTTCGTTCATCAAATTATATTTAAGTTAACAAGTGCCATACGTTCTACATAATAAGAAGGAGAATAAGAACACAATTAAGTGCGTCTGCTACAAAATAATTGTGGTAATTATGTTTTTAATAAATTTTGATAACTTTGTGTAAATTATAACAGAATTAGCTGTGTCACATATTAAATGCTAGTGCTAGATCAATTTTAATTGCCATATCGTTAATTATAATTATTTTGGTTTCAATATAAATGGCATTTAATTAAAATAAGATGTAGAATGTGTTGTTAGAATTTAATATTGTAAAAATAAAATAACAATATGTGACAAAAAATCAAATCTTTGCAAACTTATCAGGTATTATTAGTGATTTTGTAATGAACAAAGATAATAATTAAATATATACAACCAGTACATTATTACTTTATTAATTCATAAACTATAAATTAATATAATATAGTACACTTTACATATTACTACTTCACAATCTTAAACTTTCAAAAGCAGATACATTATCCTATACTAAATATGTTATTTTGTCCGTGTAAAGTATATTTAACTAGTCGGTTAATTAATTCTTCAATTTTCAAACTATCGGTTACGTGACATGAGATTTATTTGAACTGACAATAAGTTTGAGATAATGTTCCAATGTCCAATCATTTGTAGCTCATATTATATCAATTTTAACAATTATTTTGTACAATTATTTTGTACAATTATTTAAAAGGAAATATTATCAAAAAGCGATAATGTATGATATGTAAAATATATCAATGACCTTTAATCTGCTTCGCAACAATGATCATTAACAACGAACCTCCTATACGAATTTTTTATTACATCTTTTATCAGATATATAGTAAGGCATAACATAATAAATTAAACATGATAATTAACAGAATAATTTAAAATTTCGCAATAATGAAAACTATGGTAATTATAGAGGAAAAAGTACACCTCCCCGATTTCAATGAGCTTGAAACTTGTTGCCAAGGTCAACACTCTGAACAATTTTTCTCATAGATGTAACTGCTATCGTGTTTGCTATAAAAAATCTTATATTCAAAAGCTTATCATTTGCAAGAGAAACGATGACCACATATATCGCGAACATTCTGCATATACTGTCAAATGTTTTGTCTGTAGCTGAAAAATTAAGACGGTGCGTGGTTATCATTAGGTTACATGCAAACGCATGTATACATATATCCTAACTTTAATTACTAGTATGTATGTGGCGTACAGTCAGATAAAACATAATGCAACATTTTCTATATCTACATAATTACTAAAAGGTTCTTATATTCAAGATATTAGAAAAACGTGTTCTATCTTCTCGAATACAGAGAACGATATTTATATACTGATGTTTAACCATATTATTAACTATTACTTTTTAGCATACTCGTGTTTGTCTTTACTTTTACATTCTTGTATTTAGGATTACGTTGTAATAAATAATGAAGTAAATCTTTTCTCAATATTGTTGAAAAGTTATATTTGCCTAAATAGTTATTTCTCACGTATTATATGTTGCCAGCATTCTTATAGATTATACATATATATATATATTATGAAGCAATTACGTAATTTGCGTTTCGTGAAACAGCAAGCATCATCTTTGACACTTTTAAATATATCGTGTTTCGCTTAGATTCGATCGATTCGGTTAGCTGTACTACATACTTATTTTTTGTAGTTTAAGAGCATTTAATAAAATATACCCGTTTAGTATACAGACTTCAATAAATAGGCCATACACGTTCTTATAATATTATTATATATTATCTATATCCATTATTTTATAGTTTCACTCGTATTCAAGTACACGATGCAAATTTGTATATTTTGCGTAATGTTTTGTGTCATACTGTTTTTGCACAACTAGTAATAAGGAATGCAGATGTCGTGTTCCACTATGCGAGCAGAGTTATTCTATGCATTTCGGACCTTATGGCGAATTTGATGATTAAAAAATGTGGTAATATGGAAATATTGGGTTGGCAACTAAGTGATTGCGTATTTTAAATAAGAAGAAAAATTCAAAATTTTTGCTTAAAAACATAATTTTATTCAATTCGGTATTGTCCGTTTTTGCCATCTTTCAGGCAGTGTGATAATTCCATGTTCATAAAACCGGATTTTTGCTAGCAAAAAAACTGAATTAAATATGATTTTACATCATCATCAGCGTCAGTAAAAATTTTACCATTTAATGAGTTCTGCATGGAACGAAATAAATGGTAATCTGAAGGCGCAAGGTCAGGGCTATAGGGTGGATGAGACAACATATCCGAATCTAGTTCCAGTAATTTTTGGCGAGTGATCAAAGATTTGTGGTACTTTGCATTATCATGCTGGAAAACAACACTTTTACGATTTGCCAATTTTGGCCGCTTTTCTCGAACTGCATCGCTCAGTTTGACGAGTTGTTGAACATACGGTTGAATTAATCGTTTGGTTTCCTGATAAAAGTTCAAAGTACAGAATTCCTGTATAATCTTACCAAACTGACAGCATAATCTTTTTTCGTGAATCTCAACTTTTAGCGTCGTCTGGACTGGTTCATCTTGCATCACCAGCGATTTTTTTCCAATTAACGTTATTATAAACTATCCACTTTTGGTCGTCAGTAATCAGTCGTTTCAGAAATGGATCAATCTCGTTGCGTTTCAGAAGCGAATCGTAGACGCTAATGCGTTGCGTCAAATTAATTTCCTTAAGCTGATGAGCGATCCATAAATCGAGTTTCTTGAGTTTTTTTAAGCTTTTTTCAATGTATGTATGAGATACATTGAGCTTCTCTGCAACCTCACGTGTTGTGCTATGACGATCTGAATCGATAATGGCCTCGATATGGGTCTCATCAACTTCAACCGGACGGCCAGATCGTTGAGTATTTGTCAGTGAAAAATTACCAAAACGAAATTGGCAAATTTGCCAATTTTGACACTGCCCTTTTTTTCAAGGCTTCATTTCCATATACGGCACATAACTTCTTGCGTGCTTGCGATTCGTTGATGCCTTTCCGGAAATAATACAATAAAATATATCTGAAATGCGCGTCTTGTTCTTCCATACTTAAACTGGGATAAAAACGAAACTAAATAACTAATCGATACAATTTTTTTTTACTAAATTAAAGGTGGAAGTTCAAACAATAAGAAAACAAATTTGGTGCTTTGAACACGTTGATAAAGCAAAAGAATGTTAGTAGAGGGATTGAAAAGTGTTTTAATGTGAAAAAGCAAATAAGTTTACTTTAGTAATCGAAAAGAAACATATGAAATACATAAAATATAATAGAACGATGGAAAATAAACTAAATATGTAGAATGAAATGAATTATCAACTATTATAATGATATTGTCACGAAATGTCGTTACTTGTTCGACATTGTATTTTGCTAGTTGTGAGTCTAATCTAAGTCACGAAACAAACTACTGTCGGTAAATTAAAATAGATGCACTTGGATACGATATAGCGACCAAAGTCGTTTCACTGTATATACTATTGATAATACACGATATGATAATTGCTCTACGTATGAAAATAATGTACCAATTGGCAATATTACGAAATGTTTCACAATAATAAATTTGTTTTCATTCAAAATATAAAGCCATCCGAATGAAATTTTCAGCTGTTCACTGTTTAATTTAGGATGCTTGCATAGGTATTTTAATAAAAATGTTTATCGACATATTGCAACAAAAATGGAATACGTAGGTATCTATAAGATATTTGTGACCAATATCGTTGCTCCATGCAGCATTCTTTTCTGCGGGAGACGAGTTTCGTAGAATATAGTTCTGCCGATTTTTCTCAAGAGAGTGGCAAAGTGAACATTTTGTACAAGCAATTCCATGGACAAACGAATGTACTTTTATCAATACTTTTGCTAGTAATGTTATTTTTAATCGACACAACGAGCACGTCTACCCTAAAGTAGACGTGCTACAGAAAATCCACGTCCTACAAGAAATACGAACAATCAAGTAAGATGCATCAACGTGTGGTGTGGAATTCTTAATACGTGCCTTATGGATCCGTATTTCTTTCCCCACAATACTTTAAATGCTAAACGATATCCGTATTTCCTGGAATTCACATTACCCGATTTGCTACGTGATGTTCCATCAGAGACGCGAAACCATCTGAAATACGAGTACTATCAGCAGGATGGAGCACCGGCTTGCAACGCACGCGCCATACGGAGATACACATATTTAACATCAACTTGTGAAGAAAAATGGGTTAGGGTTTTAAAACCTGACTTAAATCCCTTTCACATTTTCTTGCGGGTTTTTTTCAAGAATGGACTGTGAATAGAAACCTGTATTCTAGCAGATGACACCAAAGAAAACGAATGAAAAAATGCTTAGAACGTAACGGTCAAATGTTTGAGTATTTGTTGTAAACGTTAAAAAATAGTTGCAGTTGTCTGTAATGTAAAACTAATTCTTTGATACTTCCTTGTTAAGAACGATACGAGAAACCAATTAATGCCGAAAGGTAGTAGGGTTCCATTGAAAAAAAACTGCGCCGATCCACTTTTCTAAAAAATCGCCCTGCACGATGATAAAGCTTGACAAACAACGCAACATTCTTCCCTATAATCTTGTATAATATTCCGGGTTATATTTTGCAATATTTAGGGATCATTGTAGTTAGAATTAATGCGCAGACTTTATCCTTCAGCTGGAAAATTAGTAGGATCGCCTCTTCCTATCCAATGATTTGGAAACAATCCGTTCAATGTATCTTCTTCTATTAATGCACAATGTGCAGGACATGCATCTTGTTGGATCCGCATTTTTCGAGGAATATTTAATTCCAATAATGTGCATAAAATTTCTCTTAGAAAACACGTATACTTTGATCCGGCCAGTGCTGCATTCGTAAAATATGGTCCAATAATACAATTTCCGAGTATACCAAACCGTACGTTAACACTTTGCTTCGTCGATGTTAACGATCGATTTGTCTAAATCAACATTCACACAAAATTTTAATTGACGATAAAAAGCATTGTCAGTGAACTTTAAAACTTTTGACCAACGGTGTGGATGAAATTTGTGCCTTTGGAGTATGCGCGACTATACGATGCTTGCCCGACTAATTCCATATTGCTTTTCAATTTCGCGATAGCATACTGACGGATCAATGTAGCTGCGATCAAAAC
>JACXIU010002302.1:0-12461 GCA_014737455.1 Bombus consobrinus | reverse complement strand
AAAAAAAAAAAAAAAAAAAAAAAAAAAAAAAAAAAAAAAAAAAAAAAAAAAAAAAAAAAAAAAAAAAAAAAAAAAAAAAAAAAAAAAAAAAAAAAAAAAAAAAAAAAAAAAAAAAAAAAAATTACGAGACAAAAGCAAAATAATCAATCTAAAATAAAACTATTCCTACGATAAAGTAGTAGATTTGGAATAATTAAAGTACCCTTTGCACAAAATAAAGTTGTGGCTAAAACAAGAATTCGCAAACTCTATAAATCAACACTGGGCAAACAAATTAAAAAATATCTCTACATAAGACTCTGCTGGCATGTCCCACAGAGCCATCAAATTTTTACATCAGAAGAATCAAACTTTATCCCATCTCTGAAACTGCCTTCAGACGAGAACGATTCCATTCAACGCGATATGAGCGTTAGCTAAAATTAGTGATTTTCTTATTTGCTTTTAATGTACAAAAAAAGAATATTTGAAAAATTATAAGTGTGTGCAAAAATGAGTGATATATGGTATTAGTCGCGTAATACTAAAATATTTCTATTTCTCCATGTTTACATTATAGATCATTAAAAATAAATTATTAAGGAAAGTAAAAATGATTGGAAAAATAAAAAGGTCAACACCACGCGCAGTTCCCAAGCGGTCACCCATTTAAGTACTTTCTTCATCTTAACTTTCGTTATCGGACGAGAACGAATGTTTTTTTAATTTTTTAATTATAACGTTTATTGCCCAAGAAAGTACAGATTACATATGTTACATACTGAATAAACAAAGAATTTCAGTTGAGAAGTGGCTCTGGAAAAAGTATCGTTAAACGTGACGGCATGACGTAGTTATAAAATATTTGGATTAGGATTTACCTGTTTTTTATATTACAGTAATTAATTGTATTAAGTCTGCTCATAAGCCGTACTTTTACACAATACTGGCTTTTTTCTCTTCGCCCTGAAAGTTTGTTGATAAAACTGAACAAATCGGTAGTTTATTTTCGGGTTTTGTGAGGTTGATTGTGAAAAGAGGTGGAAGGTGGACAGGGTAGGGCAGGAATGGAGAAAGAATGTCATCTAAATATGTTACAATATTTCTATTTATTTTACAAGTGGAGAAATTGAACGCTGGTGACGTTGCGTGGTTCTTTTCTTTTTGATTTCGGTATCCAATAATACTTTTTGATGTTTTCTCCGTGTTTCTCTTTTGTGTTTTTTTGCGGAAGAGCCGTATTTTATCTCCACCTAGTATCTACGAACTGTACATTTAGCCTGTCTTGAGTGTATTTTTTTTGGTATAATTCGTTTGGAAATAGACAACTGAAAATTAAGTTATTTTCTTTTATCTTCGCAGCTTGAGCGAAGTGATGTCTTGTCAGTTTTACGATGTCACGATGAATGCGTTGTATGTTGGCTAAATCGTAAATTTTTTATTTTTAATGTATTTTTTAAATTCATTGTGTTCGGATCTATGTGTACTCAGACAAGCCCTGAAGCATTCTCTTTCCAATATACGAACTGATGTGGTTAGCAGGACGTATAGGGTGCCACAGAAATACTTGGCACATTGTTTAACAATGTATTTATTAACTCTTTTAACGGCTTCGTTACATTAACTCGACTGGCGACTTGTGAGTACAATTTATTCACGATTCTCTCTTTCGACTGATCAATCACGCTTCTCGGTCACAACTCAACTTATCTCTTAATCCATTTCGTTTCTTTTTGTCGCCTCTCAATATCCCCACTATCCACGCGTTTGTTAGGCGTCCGCGACCTTTGCCACGCACGCCTTCTTTTCGAACATTCGGCGAAAGGACCGCTGAGATACTGATGGTTCATTAGGCACCTCGTTTTGGCGACATACATTGTCGTCGAGTGCCGCCACATCTTTATTTCCGTCATCAGCTTATCGGTTCCGAAGCGCGACCTGGTATCTGATGTGGATTGAGATGCGGTTGATGTTACAGACCCCCCTCCTAAGATCGATTCTGTTCCTCCAAAATCTTAGTGTTTCTTCATACAGTTTTGAATTATTATTAAATATCATTTTAATTGTACTATTTACTTAATACGTTAAATATATTTCTTCCCTATGCATATTAATAATTTTGTATGTAGATTTCTTTACATTAAGTAGAACTAGGACTCAATTTCAAATTTGTCAAAGTGATTTCACAACGTTGATTTTCATTCTTAAGGCCAACATTGTAGGTTGGATGTTATTACATTGAAGCAAGTTGTTTAATTAGTCGTTAATGGTATGGTTTTTCAAAATACGTATGTTACATATTTCTTTGATTCGTCCATACGTATATGTTCATTATTGTACAATAGGTCGCAACTTGCGTCTGATGAATGGGGCTTGTTTTATCTTCTTGTTTAAATGTGTGCTTCTGCAGATTATGTCTAGGTCAATCGGCTTTTCTGGTATCGTTATATAAATATGCGTTGTTGAGGTTTTCTTGAAATATCTCAGGTGATATTTCACGATCAGATGGATCGTGATAGTGAGAGGAAGAAACATTGGAGTATATTCAACAATGTAATTTATTATAATATATTAGGTGTACACTTATCGTAGGTCTCGCGGTTATTAAATTAACGGTTCGCGATTTCGCAATTGTAAATTCGACTCGGGTCGATACGTTTTGATGCGCGATACAAGTTCGGATGATGATGATTGCCGGAGATGCCGAGGAACTCTGATCAACAATTGCAGATTACCAAGTATTGCTACGGACCGATGTGTAACGACTGACTTTCCGTCACGATGATGCCGCGAAGGAGAACTGTGTTGGGGTGTGTCTAAGGATACAGGATCATCGAATTCGTTAAGGAAAGCCTTGGTTCGGAAAGTGAGGGAAATGGACGTCGTTGTTAATTGGCTAATTTTTTTGTTGGTGGTTAGAAAAGGATGCTAACAGCCCTTGAAAGAAGGTCTCTAGCGGGAAGCATGGTACGTGAGAAAAGCAGATTTCTCGTATCTTACCGTAGGAGGTGGTAGGTTTAGTGGCTGCTAAGAGAAAAATTGTTTGTCACTTTGGAGGACCTTAGCTAAATAAATCCCAAGATTTATAGCAGGTTCTGAGGCCAGCTGAAAATATTCCGTGAGGGTGTATCGGTATCTGGCAATCATCTTGTGCGAAGAATAGGGTCTTTGTGTAGCGAGCCACGAGTGCCGCTACAAATCAATTACAATTCTCCATTTCTGTTTTCCTGAGGCGACTGGTTTCTTTGATACAAGCCATACTGGAGAGTTACATGGGGAGTCGGAAGGTTGTATAATGTTTTTCTTAAGCATTTCGTCCATTTGTCGCTTAATTTCTGTTTTGTGGTAATCAGGAGTGTCAATTTCTTTTTGATGACATTCGAGCGGTTTATAAGATTTGAACTTTATAGGTTTGTCTGTCTTGAGTGTGATTGTATGTTCGGTCAAGTTGGTACATGGTAATGAGTCCGTTTCCATATTAAAATCGTCTAAGTAATTGACGAGGATTTTCTCAAGGGGTTCTCGAAGTTCTGGATCAACATGTTTGGTACGTATTATTTGTGCCAATTTATTAATTTGGCTTAGTTTATCGGGTTTCTCTATTTCGTTTGTAATGTGACAGATCTGCTTAACAGTGTTGATGAAACATACTGCTGCTGCGGGCTTTCCTTCGACGTATTGGGTTGAAGTTAAAGCTTCGGCTGGTCCTATCTTGCTATCGGTTTTCTGGAATGGTAACATAATTTCGCCCAAGGTTAGTTTATTGTTGGTGACGCTGTATTGGAACTTTGTAAGGAATGGGAGTCCGATTATTCCATCTTCGATTAGAGGAAAGTTGTTAGGGACTAAGTAGAATTGATGATTTTTCTTGAGCATGGTTAAATTGCAAATTTTGTTAGTGGTATGTTTGTCACTTACCATTAGGAAGGTCTTTGGGTTAGAGGTTTGGACGTTTAGTGAGGCTTTTTCTTTTATAAGGTTGATTCCTGCTCCGGTACCGATGAGGAATCTGGCGCTTCCTCCGTCTCTTCGTTGCAGTACGATTCATAGTAATCTTCCGGTGGTGGTGCAGTTGACTCTAGGTAAGCTTCCTCTGGGTTCTCCGTTGTTTGGTTTACTCGAGGTAGAATCTTCTCTTGGTTGGCGAATGGAAAATTTCGAGAGTTGCAGTTTTCGGCTGTATGTCCAGTTCGTAAACACGTTGGACACCTCGGTTTCATGCGGTCGTCTAATGGTCGGCTACGTAGCTGAGCAAAAGTTTGTGGCCGTGGATCGGCAGTATTTCGCTTGGATACTAATATAGTGTTGTGAGATTGGTTCTTTGGGTGGTTAGCGACACGATTTGCTTCTCGTAACCATTGTTCGCTATCAGCTGCCACTTGTTGGGCAAGGTTCACGTTCCTTGGATCGTCAGATACTACCGTCTGTCCTATTTCGTATCTTAAGTTGCGCAAATATGTTTTAAGTGCTTCGCGTACTTCAATATCTATAGCTATGCGTCGTTCAGTCTATGTGCGGTTTTCGTTTTGAACCGCGTAATTTAATTCGTTCAGCTGTTGTCGGAATCTGTAGTTGAAAGATTGTCACTTTCCGTTGCCCCTTGTTTTAAATTCTTTAATTTGTCCTTGCAATTGCCAATAGTTGTTGGTGTTAATACGCGTTGTCTTAAGCATGAATACAAGTCCTCGAACGAGTTAATTTTTAGATACGGTACGTTTCGTTTCGCGTTGTCGGTAATCCTTTCGATCAGTATGAGATCTAATAATAACTCTCTGTCACTTGCCTTGCACCTAGCTCTTGCTTTGCGTACCGATAAGATGAAATCTTCAACGCCTACGTCATCTCGACCACGTAGTGTCTCGACAGTTCGTGTGGCCTTGTCTGCTTCGAGGCCTTCATCTTCGTTGCAGTTGCTTCTTGGTTTAATCGCGGCGTGGCTAGATGTGGCTCGCGGTCTTTGTGAAGTGTTCGGTTCGTCAGTTTCGTCATCCATTACGTCATCAGCAGCGGTTTCTAAATGGGTACTCATTTGCGACTGGTCGGTCTCGGTGTTGTATTTTATTTCCATGGTTTTTGCAAGATTGCGTATTTCTTTAGAGCGGTTTCTATCGCTAGTTTCCGCAAGTTCCTTTATGTTTTTTATGCTTTGGTCGGTGCTATTTCTAAAGCTTTCAAACTCGTGAGTTAGTCTTTGAAATTGTTCAATCGGGGTGGCGATTAGCTCGTTTTGTTTAACAGTACTCTTGTTAAATGGGTTCATGCTGAGAGGTATGAAGCTTTCGGCGGAAGAAGAGTCACTATCTTCAGAACGTATTTCGGTTTTACTGTGTCGATAATGTAAGAAGACCAGCTTGGTAATACTATACTGTAATTTGTTAAACCATCTCTTAAAGCGAATAATGTAGCTTTGTACGCTTTCGTTAAATCCTTGTCTAACTTCTCGTAATTGGTCTTGGTGTTCCCGAATCGAAACTTGATTTCCCACGTTCTGTCGTAGTGCTTGGCATAAATGTGCGTATTCTGAGATACGTACGTTACGTATTACCGTAGCTGCTTTTTCCGAAATTTTCTCAATCTTAATCATTCTTAATAGTAAATGTTGTTCACTACACATTACCCTCATCTCTCTCACTTCTTTAAAAAATTCTTCTACTCCTATATCGTCTTCGCCGTTAACTTGTGGGATACATTTTAACGCGTCTTTAGCTTTAAGCTCCGGTTGTGTAAAATGTTGAGTGAAAGCTCTATCTTCGGATAGCTGAGGTGGTATCTGAGGTGTCGGAGGAGGTCCTCGAATTGCTGATTGGTCTTCAGCGGTGTGGGTTGTTTCGTCTGCTGTTATTAGGGAATCGGCTTCTGACACATCTTCCACATGTATTTTTGCTAAACTCTTCCCTACTAGTGCGATCTCTGTTGAGAGTTTTTTGTTTCCTTCGTTTGCCGCCCGTCGAGTTTCGTCAATACGTAGTGCGAGTATATTAATCTTTTGAGTGAAAGTTTCGTTCTGTTTTTGCATTGCGTCTAACATAGCCCCAGCTGTTGGGTCTATCCCAGTACTAGTTGATGCGGCGCCAACAGTCTCGATTTTATCCCTTCGTGGCGTTGCCATTATTATACTGATTGTACTTTTTGTGCTTGAATAGCTAGAGGAGCAGTCTCTTCTCGTCCGGTATTCGGTAAAAGAATACAGAGTTTCTTCATCTTGATCGTTTGGCCCGTACGGAGGATTCCGTTGCGATGTTCCTTTGCAGTGGTCCGTTGATCCTCAATCTTCGAGGTTGATCGTAGCCCAAACTGCTTGGTTTCGTTTACTCGAGGCTGATGGATCCTGGCAGGATCGCCAAAATGTAACGTAAAATCACAAGTCACAACTCAGATTATAAAAAGAACAAGAAGGCTGAGCCGAAACACAACTATTAACTTTCTTTTTTATTACACTTTATTATGAACTTAATAATCACAATTGAGTGTACACTAAATTGACTGATTTTCTAGGTTGGTGGGTGAGGAAGGGTGCTAATCGCCCTTGAGAGAAGGTTGCTGACGGAAGATACGGAACATGAGAAAACTAACTTACCCGTATCTTCCCGTAGTAGGCAAAAATATAAAGAACGCTGGAAATAAAAGATGCTTGTTTTTGGTCTGAAGAACTTTAACTATGAAAATGCCAAGATTTATGATGGGTCCTTAAGAATATGGAGATGTGGTGGCACTTGGCGACAATGTATGTCGCTGAAACGAGGTGCCTAACGAGCCATCAATATCCCAACGATCCTTTCGCCAAATGATCGAAAAGAAGGCGTGCGTGGCAAAGGTCGCGGACGCCTAACAAACGCGTGGATAGTGGGGATATTGAGGGCTGACAAAGAAAAAGAATCGGATCCCACCAAAAGTCAAGTTGTAAGATCTTCAGTCTTGAAAAGTCCCGGCTGGAGTTCGGAAGTGAATTGTAATCAGTATAAACAAAGCGTTAAGAAATAAATTCTCCTTTTTTTTTTATTTTTAATCTTCGATTTCCTCTTTTTCATTATTATTTTAAGTGACATTTTCGAGATCCTGCCAGGATTCATCAGCCTCAAGTAAAGGAAACCTAGCATTTCGGGCTACGGTCAACCTCGAAGATTGAAGATCAACGGACCACTGCAACGGAGCAAACGCTTTTGACGTTTCGACAAAGGAACACCGCATCGGAACCTTTCCTACGGGCCAAACGATCAAGATGAGGAAAGTCTGGATTCTTTTACCGAATACCGAACGAGAAGAGACTGCTACTCTAGCTATTCAAGCACAAATAGTACAATCAGTATAATAATGGCAACGTCACGAAGAGATAAAATCGAGACTGTTAGCGCCGCTTCAACTAGTAGTGGGATAGACCCAACAGCTAGGGGTATGTTAGACGCAATGCAAAAACAGAACGAAACTTTCACTCGACAGATTAATATACTCGTCCTACGTATTGACGAAACTCGACGAGCGGCAAACGAAGGAAACAAAGAACTCTCAACAGAGATCACACTAGTAGGGAAGAGTTTAGCAAAAATACGTGTGGGAGATGTGTCAGAAGCTGATTCCCTAATAACCGCAGACGAAACAACCCACACCGCTAAAGACCAATCAGCCCTTCGAGGACCTCCTCCGACACCTCAGATACCAGCTCAGCTATCCAAAGACAGAGCTTTAATTCAACGTTTTACACAACTGGAGCTTAAAGCTGAAGACGCGTTAAAAGGTATCCCACAAGTTAACGGTGAAGACGATATAGGAGTAGAAGAATTTATTAAAGAAGTGAGAGAGATGAGGGTAATGTGTAGTGAACAACATTTACTATTAAGAATGATTAAGATTGAGAAAATTTCGGGAAAAGCAGCTATGGTAATACGTATCGTACGTATCTCAGAATACGCACATTTATGCCAAGCACTACGACTGAACGTAGCAAATCAAGCTTCGGTTCGGGAACACCAAGACCAATTACGAGAAGTTAGACAAGGATTTAATGAAAGCGAACAAAGCTACATTATTCGCTTTAGGAGATGGTTTAACAAATAACAGTATAGTATTACCAAGCTGGCTTTCTTATATTATCGAAACAGTAAAACCGAAATATGTTCTGAAGACAGTGATCCTTCTTCCGCCGAAAGTGTCCTATCTCTCAGCATGAACGCATTTGACAAGAGTACCGGTAAACAAAACGAGCTAATCGCCACCCCGATTGAACAAATTCAAAGTCTAACTCACGAGTTTAAAAGCTTTAGAAATAGCACCGACCAAAGCATTAAAAACATAAAGGAATTTGCGGAAACTAGCGATAGAAACCGCTCTAAAGAAATACGCGATCTTGCAAAAACCATGGAAATAAAATACAACACCGAGACCGACCAGTCGCAAATGAGTACTTATTTGGAAACCACTGCTGATGACGCAACGGATGACGAAACTGATGGACCGAGCACTTCACGAAGACCACGAGCCACATCTAGCCACGCCGCGATTAAACCAAGAAGCAACTGCAACGAAGATCAAGGCCTCGAAGCAGATAAGGCCACACGAACTGTCGAGACACTACAGGGTCGAGATGACGTAGGCGTTGAAGATTTCATCTTATCGGTACGCAAAGCAAGAGCTAGGTGCAAGGCAAGTGACAGAGAGTTATTATTAGATCTCATGCTGATCGAAAGGATTACCGACAACGAGAAACGAAACGTACTATATCTAAAAATTAACTCGTTCGAAGACTTATATTCATGCTTAAGACAACACGTATTAACACCAACAAGTATTGGCAATTGTAGGGACAAATTAAAGAATTTAAAACAAGGGTCAACGGAAAGTGACAATCTTTCGACTCCAGATTCCGACAACAGTTGAACGAATTAAATTACGTGCTTCAAAACGAAAATCGCACAGCAACTGAACGACGCGAAGCGATAGATATTGAAGAACGAAAAGCGCTTAAAACATATTTGCTCAACTTACGATACGAAATAGGACAGATAGTAGTGTCTGGCGATCCAAAGAACCTGAACCTTGCCCAACATCTGGCAACTGATAGCGAACAATGGTTACGAGAAGCAAATCGTGTCGCCAACCACCCAAAGAATCAATCTCACAACACTATATTAGTATCCAAGCGAAATACTACCGATCTACGGCCACAAACTTTTGCTCAGCTACGTAGCCGACCATTAGACGTCCGCATGAAACCGAAGTGTCCAACGTGTTTACGAACTGGACATACAGCCGAAAACTGCAACTCTCGAAATTTTCCATTCGCCAACCAAGAGAAGATTCTACCTCGAGTAAACCAAACAACGGAGAACCCAGAAGAAGCTTACCTAGAGTCAACTGCACCACCACCGGAAGATTACTATGAATCGTACTGCAACGAAGAGACGCAGGAAGCGCCACATTCCTCATTGGTACCGGAGCAGGAATCAACCTTATAAAAGAAAAAGCCTCACTAAACGTCCAAACCTTTAACCCAAAGACCTTCCTAATGGGAAGTGACAAACATACCACTAACAAAATTTGCAATTTAACCATGCTCAAGAAAAATCATCAATTCTACTTCGTCCCTAACAACTTTCCTCTAATCGAAGATGGAATAATCGGACTCCCATTCCTTACAAAATACCAATACAGCATCACCAACAATAAACTAACCTTAGACGAAATTATGTTATCATTGCAGAAAACCGATAGCAAGATAGGACCAGGCGAAGCTTTAACTTCAACCCAATACGTCGAAGGAAAGCCCGCAGCAGTATGTTTCATCAACACTGGTAAGCAGATCTGTCACATTACAAACGAAATAGAGAAACCCGATAAACTAAGCCAAATTAATAAATTCGCACTAGCTTTCTTATTTGTCTTTGATGTCCAAGAAAGTAGAATATTTAAAGAATCGTAAATGTGTGCAAAAATGAGATTGATGTAACGTGAGGTAATAGTCGTGTAATACCAAAGCATTTCTTCTCGATGATTATTAAAAGTTGATTGTTAAGGAAAGTAAAAGAGATTGGGTAAATAAAAAAAAGCCAGCACCACACGGAGTTCCCAGGCGGTCACCCATCCAAGTACTATCCGTTCCAGCGCTGCTTAACTTTCGTGATCCGATGAGAACGAGTGCTTTTCGTTTTTATAACGTTTATTGTCTAAAAAGATGTGTATTACATGTGTATGTTATTCACAATAAACAATGAATTTCGGTTGTGGGGTGGTTTAGGCAAAAGTACCGATACGTGACGGTACGACATAGTCATACAATATTATGTGTGTCGGAATTACATTTTTTTTAGCGTTACAATTTATAATTGGATTTAAGTCGCTGCAGAGCGGTACTTATATACTATTGTTTCCTTTCTTCCTATCTCTGTCCTGAAAACCTGGTCGTAAAAACAGGGCAGTTCGGCGGTCAGCTTTTGGTTTAGGGGGGGGGGGGCTGTGAGATTTTGGTAAGGGTCGGGGGAGAGGGTGGTCCTGTAAGATTATTTACAACATTTACAGTATTTATCTATTTACACTATTTACACGGAGGGAGATTTGAGCGTTGTCGTTTGGTTGCTCTTTCTCTTTTTTTCTTGCCTTTTTTTTATTATGGTTTCGGTATCCACCAATATTTTTTACGTTCTTTCTGTAATTGTCTTCTATGTCTTTTTGCGGAAGGGCCATGTTGTATCTCTACCTAGAGTCTACAATCTGTCCATTTAAGTTTTCCTCGTAGAGTATTGTTTTAATACCTATTTTTTTTTTATGTGGTTGATTATTGGAATATTATATTGGTCTTGGAGGTAGTTTCTTTCGTCTAGGTATAAAAACGCTACCGGGGGTGGGGGAATGTAGCCTGCTGTCAGTATATTTTTGTAATAGAAATCGTTTGGAAATAAGCAACTAAGGATTAAACTATTTTCTTTTATCTTTGCAGCTTGCACGAAGTGGTTTTTTATTAGTTTTAGGATGTGACAGTCGATGCGATGAATGTTGGCTAAGTCGTGGATTTTTTTGTTATTTACATATTTTTTGAATCCGCTGTGTTCGGATCACTAAGTACTCAGGAAAGCCCTGATGCATTTTCTTTCGAATATGCGAATTTTTTCCATTAGGGAAGCTGATATGATGTACCAGATTGGGCAGCCGTAGGTTATAATCGGTCTGATTAGTGCTTGGTAGCATAACACTTTTATTTTGCTGTTGAGGTGTTTGGAGTAGAATAGTCTTGTTGTCTTCCAGAAAGCTTTATTAGCTTTGGAGAGTTGAATTTCGATGTGCTGCTTGTAGTTTAATTTATCGTCTATATTTACTCCTAGATATTTTACGCAATTTTTGTGTGGTATGAGCTCCTCTTCGTTTACTTTCTCTCTTAGCTGAAATTTTTTACAGTGTTCTATTTCTATTGGGCCGAGTTCGCTTGACTTGGGTGTAAACAGTATGGTTTCGCATTTCCTTGCATTAATTTTTAGTTTCCACGTATGGTAGTAATCCTTAATTTTGACAAGGAGTTCTTGGAGCTCTGTTCTTATTGTTTTGGTTTTGCGGCCTGTTACGTAGATGATTAAGTCATCTGCGAAGGCTATGGAGCGTTTATGGGTGGATGTGTTAAGATCAAAAAGGTATAGTATGTAGCTATTGTAGATACTGAAAAGTAGCGGAGAGTTTACTGTTTCTTGTTGTAGGGCATTTTGTATGGGGAATTCTTTGCTTCATGTGTGCGAACCTTCGGTCATTACGAATGATTTGCTTCTTATCATGTCCCAGGCTATTTTAGTTATGTATTGGGGAAAATTTTTCTTGATCATTTTATATATAAGACCTGGGATCCAGACCGTGTCGAAAGCTTTTTCGAGGTCTATTCAGCAGGTGGCTACTCCTTGTTTTGCGTTAAGTGCCCAGCAGATGTCCGACGTAAGTTTATTTATTGCGTGTATTGTGGACTGTTTGTGTCGGAAGCGAAATTGGTTTTCTGGGATTACGTTATTTTTTGTGCAGAAGGTGGCTAGGGGTTTGTTTATGACTATTTCAAATACTTTGCTTATGTTGGGGAGAAGGCTTATATGTCGTAGGTTTGCGGGTGACGAACCGTCTTTATTTCTTTTTGTAATGGCTATTAATTAATATAAATTAATATAAATTAATAAAAAATGGCCATTTTGTCGTTTAGCATTGTTTTGAACTTTAGAGCGTTTTTTTGGAGGGGATTGCCGTTCCTCCTCCTTGGCTAGCGTTCGGTCTGTCGTGTCTTATCATAGAGTAGCTTTTGAAGTGTACTTTGTGTTTTTTGTTCAATTTTGTTTCTGATATGAGTACAATGTCGGGGGTTTCTTTATTTAATATGGTTAGCATACTGTATCTTTTTTGGTTTGAGATTATTGAATTGGCATTTATTGAAATTATTTTCAAATGATTTACTTTTAATTGGTTTATCTCTTCTTTATGGAATCATTTACCAGTACCTTTTTAGATTCTCTGGTTCTTTCTTCATA
>JACXIU010002292.1:0-73603 GCA_014737455.1 Bombus consobrinus | reverse complement strand
CAGGAAATCCCTGGAAAAATCACAGAGGATGGCGCTCCTGCAAGTAACAAAGGCCTACAGGACAATATCCACCGAAGCACTCCAAGTCATCGCAGGAGTCATGCCTATAGACCTACTGATCAACGTAAGGGCGAGGCTCTACAAAAAGAAGAGGAACCAGAACGACGCATCCAGTGGAAAAGAAATAGTGAACGAAGCCATACAGAAGTGGCAGGCTCGCTGGCAAACCACATCGAAGGGCAGAACGACCTTCGAGTACATGAATAACATTAAGAAGAGACTAGAAAACCGCTGGATAAGACCCGACCACTACTTGACGCAATTCATTAGTGGCCACGGGGACTTCAACAGCAAACTCAAGTCATTCCGCCTAAGCGAGGTGGACACGTGCACCTGCGGCTCAGAGGAAACCCCCCAGCACATTCTTCAAGACTGCCAAAACTACAACGAGGAAAGGCAGAAACTGCGGAACGCCATAAGGGAATTAGAACTAGACTGGCCGGAGGAAAGACGGGTATTCATCTCAAAGGATGTATACCCCCACTTCCACCAGTTCACCAGAAGCGTTCGGCAGAAGAAAGAGCAAAGCAGAAGAACACTTTCACAAGGAACGGGGGGCCCTCTGCAACAGGGCAGACCGCCAGAAAGAAGATCCCCGCAAGCGGAAGAACAGGCGAGCCTGCCACCGAGACGCAGCACCCGGCAAACGCAACAAGCAGCAAGATAACAAGTAGCAGGATACAGAAAAGAAAACAGCAACACAAAAGAGACACAAGGAACAACCAGAAGGACACAATGAAGGAGTAAGACATAGGAAAACACAGAACCCAGACAGAAAGACGACACAAGAAGCAAGGAGGGCGCGAAGGAACCAACGTGCCCCCTGGGGAGAACACCTGCGACCGTCCGTGCAGGCGGTGGCCCCCACAAGGGGCGCTGTGACGGTGCAGGTTTATCGGCTAGACAGCCAACCTGCTGGGACCGAGCTTTAAGCTGGCAGCTCCGCCTCCTCGTGGCCCCCGCTGGTAACGGTGTCACGCGACGCACGTATCGCGCGGCACCGGCTAAGCGAGCTGCCGCCCGCAAGGGTAGGTTCAACTTGTCCAATGACCCGTAAGGTGAGGGCAGGGTTTTTCCAAGCCGCGCGCCGACCATCATGCGCGCCGTTCCCTCGGCGGTGGACGCTAGAGGGTGGACGTAAATTAACATCTTAAAAGCGAAGCCAGTTTGAGTTCGATAGGAACTCCAGGAATGGCGCGGTCGACCTATGGTCGGGCCCTACACGCTCACACTACTTGTCATCAATGTGCTGCGTTTGGGTTTGCGACAGTCTTCTTAATCCAGCCGTCGTGAGGTGGATGGCAACGCTTGCGTGACATAATAACAAATTAAGTGTAACAATAGCCGAATAAATAATTAATGTTTTACGAAATAGAATAATTGTTATTATTTTAAGCAAGTGTAGCGTCGGTCAGATTAAAGAAGCTAACCCAAACTCAAGCGCAATACATATAATACATTGGTGATATTCATTTTTAATTGAGCTATAGCAGTCATTTCTTGCTGCCTTGCATATGCAGTTGCGCCTTTATATCCCTCGTTTATAAACAGAAGATATGCGGCCGGTGGTCCACAGCTGACATTGATGTATACGCTGCTACAGAAGCACAGTTATAGAATTCTCTGATTTTTCCAATGGATAATTTTTCACCAATTACATAGTTTCGTAGGTGTCACGGGGAAATGAACGTTTTAATGAAAAACTATAAACTAATATATACGTATGTACAGGGTCTTCAAAGGTTATTTGCTATGCCCTTTAGAGATGATTCTATACCTTTCGATCGATGGAGATTTGTTAAGGAAAGTGACTGCAAAATTTACCTTGAGCATGATGTTCAAAGTCTAATTTTCTTTAGTTGCAACCTGTAGTATTCATCACGAGGAACAAAGGTTTCAGGGGAATAATTTCGAGACGCGAAGCTGCCGTCGTTTATTTGTTCGTAAACACGGTCAATGTTTCGAAATATTATAGCTCCGCGACCTCGAACTCCAGCCGCGATGCTATCGAAAGATGATCGATTAAGTTGTAAAATATTTGTTTGCTTGCGCCTCCGGACTCGCGCCTGTGAACTGGAAAATAATTTTATGACAAATATGTTTTTCGTCGTCCTTCGTAAAGAATGGAAAAACACATTTCAATGCTAAAACCAGCATTTTTACCACAGCAATCCACCAATGAATGTTGAGAGAATTTATTCTTAGTGTTTTTAATTATTTAATTTACATCCTTCCCCCTAGTTTTGTTTTAGGGTTTAGTCTAGTTATTTGTAGATTATAGTTTTTGTTTTAGAGATATCTTTTTACTTCATTTTATCTCTTTACTTTCTTTTATTTGTTACTTTTTAAACTTATTACGCAAACATATCCTTCCCGGATCATTATATACGAAAATTTAGGTACCAAGTCAGAATTTCTTCTTACGCTCATCTTATATTCTGGATTGATATTTTTATCTCTTCATTCATTTATATTCTTACGCAAATATATGTCTTCATACGTTTATATTTTTATATTTATATTTTTATGCCTTTGTACGTTTATGTTTATAAGCCCAAGAAATTCTGTCTTTCCTAACACCAATAATCTTATGCAGCCATTGAACACTTATTCTCTTGCTATTCGATAGCAGTCGCTTGTCACGGTCAGGGATTCAGGTGTTTTCCCTTTTTTAAATCTTTATTTCAGTATTGGTCGAGCCAGCACGCGTCATAAGAGTTTGTTGCGCGTTGTTAAGTAAAACCTGTGAAATTCCCGTGCAGGCTCTCGAGGATCGTTCTGTGCTAATAACGTGGAGGTAGTCACCTACTGAAGAAAAGTTACCAATCATATTAAATTGACCACCTATTCAAAATCATTGAAAAGGTAAGGATTTATGACACTGCTGAGTGAGCCCTAAGAGGTGTATAGGACCGAAAATTCTTCAAGGCCAACAGTGTCATAAAACACTCGGTAAAAGAAGCAAACTTTTATCCTTCATCCCCGTCTTGAGCGATCAACAGCCGGACAGATGCAAGAAATTAGTCATGAATAGCTGTTGTCTTCCTCATTCACGAAAATGAAAGTGGTTTGGTCGCCACACACGAGGGGTAGAGGAGCGAAGGAACAGTTATCAAGAGCAGCGTGGTCCCCCGTTTGATGACAACCCCAGGTCGTGGTCCAACTGCCGGACACGACAGAGTCATATACGCACAGTTAGTCGTATAGTACGGGCATCTTCCGTCTTACGAAGTTCAAGGGTCGTGGTCTGACCGTCGAACATAAAAGTCGATGTTGTATCATATCTAGAAGGCGCATTACCTTAATAATCGCGCATCCAATAAAACCATATATTCCATACATTTGTAATTAGGTGTCTGACCTACAATTTCTTTCCTGTGTCAACCAAGCCATAATCGCTAGTTTTCGCCACTTTCGAAGAGTCGAAAATGCTTAGACAACTAATCTGCGTGTTTTACCTTCGCCAACATCTGGCGTATGAGAGGATATAAGAGCTTTATCCCGGATGAGTTTAGTCAGTCTGCATTAACAACTTATTCACCAGTTCCTTGAGTCTGAACTCATTTCCAATTTAGAAACATTTCACACCAAACATATACAATTTATATACAGTTCGCTTTAAGATAAATCTCACAGTTCTTTATACTAGCGAGTGATCTTTGTCATTCCTTTATTTTACTGGCAAGTCATCTTTGTCAGCCTTTCGTTTGGTGGAAAATAATTTTTGTCATCCTTTTATACTCCTGGTAAATAATCTTTGTCAGCCAATCATTCCTGTGACAATAATACATTCTTTCAAGCCTAGGGTGTCAAACAAAAGTATTAGTGTTGAGGTGTAGTGTTGATATATAGTATCAGAGGATAAAGATAGTGTTTTTATTGTTATCTTTGCCATAGTCCTAATATTTCTTGCGATAGATAAACAACTTAATATCTAACTGATTTCTGCATTCGTGTTTGAAATGCAACCAAATTGCAGATGTCAATGTAAGGGCTAATAAAACATTAACATTTTTTCCTAAAAGATAGTTCATTTGTCAGCCATGCTTCCTTTGAAATTCATATTCCTCGTAATGAGTATTACATGTTGGAATTAAAAAATTTGATCTTGAAAATTATGCTCAAGGTCAATTTTTCGGTCGCTTCTTTTAACAGATCTCCACCGATTCGAAGGTGTAGAATCATTTCCCAAAGCAATGGCAAATAATTTTTGAACTTTCTGTACATCGGAGGAACATCGTACAACTGCATAGAGGTATGAAAATGTAGGGCTACATGTCTATCATGCGATAAACAGGGCACATGGTAAGAAGTAAGGTTGGACGTAGCTTGGCCAGTACGTTGCGTGGCTAAGCTGAAAAGAATTCGCAGAATTCACCGCAGTGATACCAATTTTATTCTAATGTGATACCAACAATTTTTTGCTAATATCTCAAAAATTAAGGCCATGCGGGAGTTATATATATGGGAAAATGTTATTCAAAATATTTATTTCTACATGTTCAAAAATCGGCGGAATCGGGCATTCGGTGGGCGTACTTGTAGATAATTACTCCGCTTTCATATAATTTGGAGATATTTATAGTATAACTATCATCATTATATGAAATATTCACGTCATTATATGAAAACGATAATAAATTAAATAAATAAACCTTTGACTTTTCCTATTTTTCTCACAAATGTATCACTTGTGAATGAAAATATCCTAAGAATTAATAACGTGAACATACTGTACGCAATGAGAAATGTCTCTATTTACAAAATACATTATAATTTAATTACAGTATATATCTTAGTTCATTATTCCCATTATTCTTTATAGACCTCTAAAAATTAATCATTACTTTTAAGTTATGGAAATTCTTTCTTTTTACAGTGCTCTTAAAGAATCAGGATACGAAAGCGATTCTACTCTGGTGTTCCGTCGCAAGGAAGATATCAGCCCGCTGAGTCAAGTTGAACAAAGATTGGCCTATAAAACTGTTCAAAGTGGTGGTGACGTACCCCTTCATGGCTTTCGTAAACCCGCTCCAGAACGACCAAAGGGTAAGTTCTCAAACTCGTCAATCTAATTCTATTTGTCTTTTTAAGCCTATTTCTGTGTTTTTGAGGCATTTGCAATTATTATTACATTCTCTGTGAATATTTTTCTTATTTTTTTGGTGTTTGATGTGGTTTGATATTATTTAAGCAGGCATGTTAGCATATAATTGATCGATTGCCACTTTGAGTTTTTTGTATCTCGTATTTAATTACTAACAATAGTTGTGTTTTTGCTAAGACTCTGCATGGTCGTTGTCGTGTCATTAACTTTCGTTTTATTCTCAAAGCTTCGAATGAAATTATACTTTCACGCCTTTAAGCATGACGGTTTTAATCTTTACATATCACCTGAGTCCTTTTCTTCAACGACTACGAGACTCTAAAATATCATTTGGTATCGTAAATTTCTTCAAAAATCTTTGTTAAAGGAAGTTTAAGAAATACGTTTTACTGTTAATAGCGTTAATAAATTTTCTTCGTTGTTCATAACGTTTACACGCGTAATATGAAGTAACAACTTATGAGAGCGCAAGGAGATACTATTGCTCAAAAGTATTTGGATACTTGCTGATATTTGACGAGTTATATTTTGATAATAAAACTACGGTCAAACAAATCGTTACGATTTTATTCTTTATAATCATCACAGCTACGTATAATAGTAGATATATTATAAATCAAACAGATTGACTTTTGAAAGTCAGTGTTCTATATAGTACAAGGCGTGACGCGTAACAATTCCTAGAAGTGTGAATCTGTATGAAAAACATAAAAATGATGAATACAATTTCTTCATGCATTTTGTTCGACGATTTGTTTATGAAAAAATCAAGCACAAATATGCGAACTTGCTTAATTCTAAACTAGATATATATATGAGTGAACAGACAACAATCACCAGGTTATTGTACGTACGAAAATAAATTCAAAATGTGAAATGAAACATCAAGAACTGGCATCGTATGTACATGCATTTTTGACGAATATCTAAATACGATTTTCTCGAAAACGAAGATTCCAATGAGAACATCTTGTTCTGCATTTTCAATTTATTTGTTTAAGTAGAATAATTTCCTTCCAACTATTCGTTTCAATCCAGCCAGGAATGAAACTAACTCACGCATAGTTGATCTTTCGAGATGAAAAAATTTTTATTCTATATTTTCGATTTATTTTTTCATATACTGTAGAAACTACCTTTACTACTGTACTATGATTACTAGAATACCTTGCATATCTAATGTTTGTAACTCTTAAATATTATACAACTATGTTATTACTGCTTTGATATTAACACAAAGAGCAATATTTAAATAGAAGATGTATATAGTAGTAAATATATATAATAAATAGTAAAATATTTTATTGCTATGTTCTTTAATGAATAATTTAGGGTTATAGCCTGGTGATTCCATGAAAAAGTAGTGATTGTTGTTTCTAATTTTTAATTCGTCGATAATTTGTATATTTCCGTAAAACTCACATATTGTTTTGCTACAAATCGACCAAAGTGTCCTGATACTTACAGCAGCTCTTGAAAGTATTCGCACACATAACGCAGAACATTTTTATGAATATATTATGCGCATTATTTCAAAATTTCATTGCCACTGTAGTGAGACATGACAATCGTTATTATATTGGTAAAATTTGAAACCAATACGAACACGTATACATGTGTGTAAAGAAGTTACAGGACATTTACTGTAAACACATATTTACCAAGAAATTAGTATACAGCGTAAATAGCTATCTTAAATATCTGATAAGTTAAAAATGGTCTTACCGAATATCGAGGTTCATTCATATAATGGTAACTGACTGCTCAAATACTTTTGTGGGTTTCTGTGTAATGTATACTGAAACAAAATATCTTGTAACTGCAAAACACAGGACGTTCAAAAATTATTTGTCATGACTTTGACAGGTGATTCTCCAGCTTCGGATCGGTGGAAATCTGTTAACAAAAAAAAAAGTATTTCAAGGTCAAACGTTTTCATTGCATCGTATAGTGCTCATCACAAAGAATAAAAGTTTCAAGGCAACTACGGATTGGAACTCAACCGTACTCTTGGAAAAAGATATTAAAGTTTAGTCAATTATATAAATGTATGTGTGTGAAAGTGATTTTATTTATAATACATTTACATGTGACACAGGTAAATTTTACATAGTGTATTATTGATAAAGCTGCTAGGAACTATCCTTTAACACGTCAAATATATTGATAATTAATAAGGAATAATGTAGACCAGACCGCTATATATTTATATACGTATATTATCGCATATATTTCACGTGATAAACGATAATCTCTAGCAATTTCATCAATAGCATGTTATGTAAGTTCTATCTGACTGCGAGATTTAAATATATTCGAAATAAAATCACTTTTATATTGCATATAATTAATAAAACTTTTAAATATTTAATTAATAAGATATCTTTTCCTAAAAAACGGTTGAGCTGCCACCATGGTTCCTTTGAGACTTTTGTTTCTGATTGTAAGTACTACACGATGAAATTAAAAAATTTGATTTTGATATTTAAGGTCAATTTTGTGATTACTTGTTTTTAACAGATCTACGCTGATTCGGCGGTGTAAAATCATCTGCTAGAGCCATAACAAAGAATTTTTTTATTCGATACATTTTCAGATTTACTCCAGACTGATGAAGTTTGAAAATATTTTCTATAGTATATTCATAAAAGATTTCTACAAGCATTCAAATACTTTCATGAGCCCCACTATATGAGCGTGTAAATTTTATTTTGCTCATAAAAGTAATTGAGCCACATACGAGGATGTTTGTAGGCCGCTTATCATTCGCCTATTAAATTATTTTAATGTAAGCGCTGCATAACCGCATTTCAATGTAACCAGCTGATACAATTTCCATTTAATACAATCTGATAGGAGCCCGCGATTATTTGAATTTCACCTCCCTCGAATAATACGTCAAGTGAAAAAGTACGAAGCATGATTCATAACTATAATTTTAGCTGTGCCAACCAACAGTTTTCAGCTTAAATGCATACTTTTTTTCACGATATCCTTCTTATAAGTAGTTCTTTAGGTTGTTCACCGCACCGCCTCTTCTCGGTATCTATCGATATTGGTTTGCGATTTAATTTTCTCCGCAATACGATGCACAAGCAGTACCATCACCTGAGAAGACTTTTCTGATGTTCACACTGCGCCGGATTAATATCTAATAAAACAAAATAAAAAAAAAAAGAGAGAATGAAACTAAATAGAACAAACGCAACATCACCAGCTTTAAAGAGACTCTTTTCTTCAAAATTTTTGGTGAGAGGGTTCCATGAGCGGCACACAATTTGCGAAACGAACACGCGATCAAAGCAAACAATCAACACTTTGTCCACAGACGACACGGGGATCGAGTATTTTCTGATCTCGCCCACTTTGACACGGATCCGTGTTCACCGAAAAAGTGTCTCTGCTACTACACCTGCTTCATCATCAACCACTTTGTCGCGACACGAAAGATTATCCTCCAGTGAGAGTGGAATGACCAAGAAAATGGACGTTCGATCAACTATCACAAAATCAAAGTGTCTCAGAGACGACAGTTTCACCATTCCACAACTGGGTAGTAGAACACTCTCAAATGCGGTCACAGGACCTCCTTCTCCACCTCGAAGACAATCTTCTAGAAACAGCAAAACATTGAAACTGTATGCATCAACTGCATCAAATCTCAAACATCAAACCATGGACAACACGCAATCTTTTAAATCAAGACACAAGCAATGTTTTACAGAAGACGGGTCCACGGTTAAATCACTGAAAGAACGGTTTTGCAGCAATCTTGACAGGTTCAAGCAGGGTCGAAAAAGTCTTTCAACTTCCACTTTATTTCGAACGTCCTCTAATAGCTCGATCTCGCCTCGGTCTAAAGTTTCTACTTCAGTTTCAATTCCATTGAATAAAAAGAACTCGGACTCGTGGCTATCACAAAGTTTACAAGACACAGCCGCGGTGGATACTTCCTCATCGTGGAAAACTGGTTACGGATATTCAGTGAAACCTGACTTGAAACGTGGACTTGAACATAAATCATCCTCTTCTTCGAAGATGACTTCGAAGTATCTAGTTCCTTCCTCAACAAAATCAAAGAAGTTGCGTTCTACGAATGAAATCGGTAATTCTATATCTTGTCTTAAGAAAACTAATGTTAGAGGGAGGTTAACAAGAAAGGAGCAGGAAGAATCTTCTAAAAGACTCGCCAGGTCACCGGTTGATTTATCTTCTATAGAAAGTAGGAAGCATTTGCAGAAATATAGAGACAAAAGTAGCAAAGATGTTCGCACGACAGTATTGCCATCAGGAGCTGTTGTCAAAAGTTCCACGGCGATGTATTCTGCAGCTTTAAATAATACAAAGCAGAGAAGTCCGCAAGACAAATCTTTGAAAGTAATAGTTACTGTGTCTTCTAAAGGGCAGGAAATGTTAAGAAACCCAGTAGTCTCAACTTCAACAGCAAAATCAACGTTTGCTTTAAAGTCTTCCTCAGCCACATCTTCCCCATTAGTTGCGCGTAGATCGGTATTAACAGACACCAGGAAACCGAGGACGATAGTCAGACAGCATGATAAAATAGATTCCAGCAGGAAGTTTACGTCCTCTTCTGATGCAATTAGCGAATCATACACAAAGAAGAGACTAAAACCTCATACCATCGTCAAGTTTCCTACGCAAAAGCCAGAGACCGTAAAAATTAATCCTGACTCGACTAAAAAGAAACTTGAAACAAGGAAGTCGAAGAAGGACAAGAACGAAGTTACTGCGAGAACGAAAAAAGTAGCAACTGGACAAAAGCCAGATTCAAAAAATGAGAGTATTAATAAAACTAATATTGAAAACGAGGAGCCTAATATTAAACAGAATCCGTCATCAACACTGAGTAAACAATCACCCGTGTTAGCTGTAGAAAAAATTAAGAGACATCACGAAGTAGCATGTTCTGATACATTTTTCCAGAATCTCTTTTTAAAACCAGTTTCTTCAGCTGTCTCAAGTGAAAATGTCTCTTTCAAGAGATACAGTGTTAGTGAACGAGCGAGGATATACCAAGAAAACATCAGAGAGGGTAGCAAATCAGAACCTTCACTAAAAGCTTTGAGTATTTACTTAGCTCACAAGCGTCCAGTATCAGATTCAAAATTCAAAAACTGGGAACGTGAGAGTATCTCTTCTAGGAGTTCAAGCCCATACGGTGTCAGCTGGCCTGGAAGATCTGTATTTCATAAAGTGAGCAAGTTTGACAGTCTTCTAGGTATCGAAGACTTTGGATCATCGATCATTTTACATAATCGAAGTCCAGACTCGGCGAAAGAGCGTTTGAAGGAAAGAAGTTCAAGTGAACCGCCTTTGAAGACTCTGCCAGAACGTTCAGGCTCGAAACACTCATCTTCACGAACTTCTTCACCATCTCCAATTAGATCACCGGCCTGTAGACGCATTCGTACATTGAAGCAAGAAAAATCAGAAATTCCTAATACAATTATCGCGAAGAAGGTTACAACCAAAAGTGCTGGAGAAACTGAAGAACTGAAAGAAATCCGATCTAAGTTTGGCTCTAATTTATCATTGAGTAGAAGCACGAATTCTCTGTACACGTCACCAATTGGTCATGATGAGTATCATCAATATGTACTGGAAAGGTTACACGACAGAAGGAGATCGAAAAGATACAAGGAACTGCACGATTTCTATTCGAGCCTTGAAAGATTGGGCGAACTGGAAAGGACTTTTTCTACCAACGACTTACGACCAAGGATGAGAAACGAAGAAATTATAGATTATGATAGATGGAAGAAAGTAAGGTCGCACGAGAGAGCTGAAGTTGAGTTCAGTGCTCTGTATGGAAAGCTGAAGGCTGTTCAGAGGAACAAAGACTTCCTGTTCAGCACCAAAGATATCAGTAAGTTTAAATGGCACGGTGATTGCAGCTTAAGGTGTAAAGAGCGATCTGTTGAAAATATTATTCAACATTTCAACAAGCTCCAATCTGAAGAGAGTGACCTAGAATATTCTAGGAGAAAAGAAATCTCGTCGAGAAAAGATACGTATAAACCGCTTTGGCGAGGCACTTCTGTACTAAACGTGGCGAGCACAATGCAGAAGAAAGCGAATAACTCTCATAACGAGAAATCCTTGGACAATACAGATCATCCATTCTTACAAAGAAATCTTGGTGGCAGCAAAAAATTTTGGAGCAGTTTGTCTATTGAACAAGTAGCTACTTTGAAGAAACAGCTAAATGAAATTTACGGTAGCGATAATTTGCAAAGGTTTACACCTTCGACATCTTCAAAAATGAATCCTGAAATCACAGAACAACGACAAGAGAAAATAGGAGAAACTGATAAACACGATTCTTTATCGAAATATGAAATTGTCGTTCCACCTCAAGTCGAATCGCCTGATTTTCGAGATGATGGGAAAGGTCTTCATGTACGATGTCACTCTATGATCACATCGGATATATCTCCAAGGGATCAGAAATCGTTTACGGATCGTCCAGAATTGAAGTTGAAGAGAAGTGATTCTATTAGTCAAGGGAAAAGTACAGAAAAATTTGAATCCGATAAAGCTCTATTCAGAATCCCTCCATCTATGAGTGAATTAGAGAAAAAGAGACTGTCCGTGACACTTGGAAAAGAAGTTTTGTCAGTTCTGTCTCTTCCATTGGCTCCCCGTGAAACTCGAGGCAGCATAGCAGCTGCACTAGCGGCTAAGAAGATGCCAAAAGCGACTCGTTCTGCGGCTACACCTAGCGTAACCAGCACATCACCTAGAAGCTGTTATTCTCTGGAGCCGTCAAGTGTTGAAGATTCATCGAGAACAGACTTGGGGATCAAAGAAAGCGACTTCCTATTGGTCCTAACCCCAAACAGCAAGAGTCCATCTGATAGACAGCGAGTAGAAAACGTTTTGGAAGAATGGTCCAGAAAACCTCCTCTTCTAACGATTGCTATACCTCAAACGACTACTCAGACCAAAATTTCAGCCCAAAATTCTGGCAGTGAAAGAGACAGTATGACAGGAAGTTCTGAAACATCTGTAAGAACGGTTATTCAACGAAATATAGAGTCTCAAGATGTTCCAACGAAGATCGAATTCTTCGAAAACGTTGATAAAATAGAAACTGATCAAGATCGTAAAAAAGCGGAGCAAACGAGATCGAAATCAAAATTCAGATCAGGGAGATTGTCTTCTTCTCAAAGTTTTGCAGATTTGAAAGAATTATTCGGTGAAACGGAGTCGGCAAAATATAGCACCTTGTCTTTGTCAAGGTGCAGAACACGTTCTATTTCCCCCAAAGCATTTGTTACTAAAGAAAAAGAAAGCAGCCCCGATAGGGAAGTGGACACGCGACCCCCGTTTCGTTCTTGTTCATGCGACCGTGAGCATGATAGGCCTCAGAGCATTAGTCCGTGTCGTGCAACCATGCGATCTAATTCATCCTGCAGTCTGGAAAGCATCTGGTTGCGTAGTTCCTCACCAGACCCGGGAAAATATTGGCGCGCCTATTTAAAGCTAGTAAAAAATGGTACGGTGAGACGTTTGAAGGCCAGATTTGAAAGTGCCGAAGATCTTCGTGGAAATACAGTCAGGACGGTTCCAGTACCTAAAAGATTTCAGAGCGATCCTGAACTGGCCAGATGTCTTCTGAGGAAGGTGGACGAAGGTAAAGTCAAGCCTCATGAGTTTGCGGACGTAGCCTGGTTGCGTCGAAGGTACGAGCCTCGCAGAGGAAGAGCTCGCCGCAGAGGCGAATCTCCGCCGATTCCACGTGTTCCTTTGAGACGAGAGGACTTGTCTATGCCTCACATCGATGTTATCAGTAAGACAGCTGAATTGAAGGATTCAACTACAACTTCTACTGTGACTAATGCTAGGAAGGCAGAGACTGACGAGCTGGAGGCGAGAAAGTCTGTTGGACGTATGAGAAAAAAGTTCGAAGAGTTTGCTACTCAAAAAACTTCGATCCTGGGCGAAATGTTCACCTCGTCGCCGAATATGCACGAGCTGAGAGATATCGCCCCTTATCTAGCTGGTCAATGGATAGCACATAGGTATCCCAGTCGACGAGATAACATGCGCTCGTTGTCCTCGCCACCCAACCTCGCTGCCAGATATGTTTCCTCGAAAAATAGGACGAATTCCGCTTCCACAAAGACAGAGATCAATGATAGAGGTAAAGTGGTGAACCAAGTACACACCTTATCAAAAGGTCCATCGTCAATTTTGAAACAATCAGATGGTTTTACCAGTCAACCGTTTGATCCTGCTAAACACAGGCCGAGGTTTAGATATCAACCGCTTCCTCCGCCACTATCGCCGACCGTTCCACAAAAAGCCACTTCTTGGTGGTCACCAATTCCCATCTACACTGCTCGACCAACTGTCACTTTCGAAGGTCTGAATATTCATAACTGCTAAAATTACTCCCAGTTTCATATTTATATATTTAGGCCTATAATCATGTGTTTTATGCTTAATTGAAAATATTTCTCTTGTTAGCTAAATTATCTTTCATGCGAAATTCTCCATTTTATTTATTTTATGATATGATAGAAATAGTAAAGCAATTACATTATTTCCTTTGGGAGGAAGCAACATATTTGTTGGATTTTAAAATGTTTTCGTTTTTATCATCATCCGAGTTTTTAGAACTTTTTTTAATACGCTTTAGTTGCAGATATAAATAGATAATATAAATAATTGAATGTACAATATAAAGTTTGGAATAATTTAAATGAGCAAATATTCAAAAACTGTTCATTTATTGTAGTAGACATTTCAAAAAGAATAATTCATTTCGTTGCTTACCAAATAATCAATTAGGAGAAGTAATTGATACTTCGATAGTAATATTTTCTCGCCAAATGCTTTTTATTCCTAATTTTTAATTTTCAATTATTAATTTTAATAATTTCTATCTAATTTTTTAAATTACTACGAATAATTTTAAGCAGGATGTAATTTGTATCGTTTGAAATATTGTTTAGATAATTTAAAATGGTTATAAAATTTTATAACATAACTTCTACATGTTTGTAGTTAAAAATGCAAATCTAGTACATCACATAGAAACACGATAAAAAAATATCAAATTCCCAAAACATTTTCCTCTCGTTCGCAGATTGTAATAATTTAAAGAAAAAAACACGCATAGAATCTGAAAGAATATATTAATAACGAAAAGAAATTAAAAATCGAAGAATTAATCGACGCCAGATGTGTGCGGATCGACCCGAATATCGAGGTCTTGAATTTAGGGATGGGCCAGCCAAGAGAAGTTCAGGTGGGATCTCAATATATCTCAGTATACTCAAAAGTTTTAGGATCCTGAGGTTCGAGTCGGGTACGAGCATGAAGGGGCAGCATAACTTTGCATCGACTTGGAGAAAGTTGGACGGAATCGGTTGGAGAGCCCGATAGATTCAGCTATGTATGTATTAAAAAGAGATGGAATAAAGAGTATATCTATATGTATAAATATTATATTTAAAATTTTGAAAAATCACTCGATAATAATTTTAAATTAATTACAAAATACTTTAATAACTTTACATAAAGAATAAAGTATAAAGCTAGAATATAAAAATATTTAATAAAAAATTTAATACAAATTTTATTACAAAAGTAGGCTAAGAAAAAAAAAAAAAAAGAAAAATTAAGACTGTCCGCTAGAAACTCTATACAAAAGATCAAATGTTTTATAGCCTTAGCATGCAGAATATTTCTTTCCATCTTTTCTTAATAATTGTATCTTATCCGGTTCTCGAATTGATCCCATCCGATTTTGGCCGAGCCAATTCGAGGTTATGATGTTCATTCATGTTTCTATCCGAGTCGAGTTTTGGAATCCCGAAACATTCGGGAACCTAAACAGTACGGGTATACTCTGCGGATACCGATATCCCGCTTGAACTTTTCTCGGTCGGTCTTGTTTCTGTAATAGATGCGTACCTCGACGCAAGTGTCAAATGCTGAATATTAATAGAACTATTTTGAAAATATAATCTGAATGTTGAAATGTGTTTCCTGTTAAATACTTCGTTGGAAATGTGATTTGTTCTGGGATACCAATATCGATTAATGCCGAGCAAGAGTGCAATCCATTAACCAAAGTCAGCATTCGATGTTCACAGTGAACTCACAATGCTGAGTGATAATTATTTCATGGTAATTGTAGTGCGGCTAATTATTACTTTCCTTTTTTTCGGCTCATCCATAGAATACTCGAACGCACCTCCACCGCCGTCAAAATCTCAGCACTACAGAGACGCCTGCCAAGGTAATGCTACATGCTAATCATTTTCTTCTTTTTCTATCTATATCCAGTTTCTTTTTTTTGCGATATGTTAGATTCACATTTCATCTACACTACCGCGCATAAATATTTGGATACCTGGTGCAAATAAGAAACTCGATATTTCTGCTATATTTTCAAAATTATGATCGAAGAACGTTTCTTTAGCGTTAACTGCTTATATCTCTTGTCATAACTGTGAGATCAAATGTTCTACCTTTAAACTGAAAGAAAGAATATAACCGAATCGCTGAAATTATACAATTACCTCTATTAAGCAGCTCACTCTGCACAAAATCTATATGAACTTTTGAAATGTCGCTAGAAAGCTAGGAAAACACATTAATCAGTTTAAAATTTCAAAACCTAGATTGGTTTCAAATTTGATCAATATAATCATGATAGTCGTGTCTCATTACAATGCTAATGAAATTTCAAAATATTTTATATAAGACGCAGAATGTATAGTATGTCCGGTTTAACTTGAAATGCTCGAATAATCCAAATAAATGAGTGCTACGAAAAAACGTCTTGGAAAAAAATTGTATGATATGGAGGGAAATATACTATACTCTTGTCTATTGATCTTCTGGCGACTTTAAAACGTCCTATGGAGATCATTAAAATTTTTAAATAGGAACCTGCCTTTTTTATTATTCAGATGTTTCTTTCGTATTATTCGTTATGGAGATATGTATAATATGGCACAGTTTTCGCACCATTCATATTTTTCGATATATTTGTGCGTTTCGAGATAAAATGGGTGCGCAGTACACATATGTAGAAGTTTTCCGTGGCAAGTGTTCAAATACTTTCGTGAACCACTATACTAACTATGTACAGCAGTTTGAGGTGAGATTAGAGGCCAAAATTTAATTAGAATTTCATTTGAAATGTATTTTATATATTTACAATAATTTAGAAGTGTACAAATTATTCCAAATATATATGCTCCATAGTGTACCTGTCATCTTTCCTTTTTTCACATGATTATTCGCGTAAAGAATGTTTATCTTCTGAACAATGATTTTACAGGACATTTTACGAAAGCAATTATAGTTTTTAAATAATCAATCGCTTCTCTTTTTTTATTCACGCGAAGCTGCTCGAATTACTTTCGTGGCATACCGCTGTTCGAACGAAACAGAGCATGAAATTTGCTCATTGTGCATGACATGAAACGCAACCGTTTACATTAGGGGAAGTATGCGATTGTTTCGCAACGAATCGAGTACGGATTCGATTACGGAAAACGTGAGGCATTCTGTAGCATAAAAACATTCGTAAATGGTAAATGCATGGTTGTTGACAATTTAATAATAGACAGTATTGTGCGAAAGTCGTAGGTCATCTACGATAGTGACATATTTTATAATGTTTTATATAAATACGTATATACATAATTTATTATGTTTTTAAGAAATATTTTCAAATGGTGTTATGTAGAAACAAGTTTTCCAAAGTTTTTTTTACGGCACTGTATGTTCGTAGTTTCTCGTGGTTCATAAACTTTTTAGAAATATTTCGATGGGTATACTTGTGAATAAAATGTTATAAAACATATATGAAACGATTTAGAATCAGCAACGAGAAGATAGAAAATCAGATATGGAAATAAATTGGTTAGAATATTAAAAACAAAACGGTAAGTAATATGAAATGAGTTTATTGAAAATTTGAATTTTTAGAATAACATTTATTATCTTATAATTAATTATTTTGAATTATACAATACCTTTTTCGCAAATTACTAATAATTTTTGAAGTAAACACTTTTTGAGAATTGACAAAAGATTTAAAACGTTGTAAATGAAGTATAATGATAAGAAAGTTATAATACAAAGATTTGGCTGTAACATTTGCATTAACGTTATGTATATTATATATAACACATGAAAAAAAATTCAAGTCATATATAAATACATATCCAGATCCCAGAACCAGAGTGTACTAAGTTACAATTTTCTAATTTTAGGGGAGAAAAAATCAAACTTATATAGCCCTTGTAACAAAATATGGACTTTATCATTATTATTTATCATATTTATATCATCTTTTGTTTCGTTCATTCGCGGAGAGACGCGTTCGCGAGGAAGTACGTCAACGGGACTCGTAAATTCCCGTTATGATTTTACAATCGACGCCGCGAAATGATCGATCCCCTACCGGGATACCGGACCGAAATCGAAACTTCTAGAGCTCGACGCCCGACGAAAAATATGCGCTCGCCGCGACATTGTAGGTATTTCGCCGGTCTTATGAGGTGATCGGTCCGCGACATTGTAGTATCGCGCGCGACGGTTGGGAATACGATCCATCGAAAGTCTCGTGGCGTATGGCCTGGTCTAGGTAGAGAGCCGGCCGACGTAACATCTTTATACTATTATATTTAAAACTAGACTAGAAAGGGTGAAAAATTTGGTATAGGAAACACAACAAATTTTATTAAAAAAAAAAAAAAAAAAAAAAAAAAAAAAAAAAAAAAAATGGGCTTAATATAATGTGGCTTTGGGAGTTAGATATTACTTTATTGTCGATACGACATTGGTAGTAAGGAAGCTTACCTGAGAACAGTGTGTGTGAGTGCGCGCGCGCGCGTGTGTGAAGATATACTTTTACTTCGATTTACAAAATTACAGAAACTGATCATAACAAAAAGACACTTCGTTGCATGTTTCATCAGTTTTGAATTAGAAATGTTTTCAATTAATAATGAACTACATGTATCATCTTGTGAAATGTGCAACTTTGTAATTATTAAAACTTTGAACGTGTCTAAAATGCACTAAAAGAAAAAGATTAAAAATTTTTTAAATATATCTATACCCGTTTAAAATAAAAATAGGACTTTTCAGACACGTGTAAATAATATTATTAAAAATTTCAAGGATGCTATATACATAAGATAGAAACTAACTAATAATAAAAAAACATTTCAATTCAGACGATGTAATCAAATGTTAAATACTGAATGTTAATACAGTATTACATATTAATACTCTAGTACTCTCATAACTTATTAAGGTATTAAATTAAATTAAAATATGAAAAAGAAGAACAAATTTTCATAGTTAATATCACTTTCAAATTTTAATTTTCTCTTGTTTATTTTTGTATTTGTAGCATTAAGTCTTTTACAATGTAATGTAAAATTTTATATATAACATGTTACACTATACGAACTCGGTAAGACATTCTAAAGACAACTTTAACAATTTTTTAAAACTTAAAAGTCACAATAAAGTAATTATATCGTTCTATATTTAAAAGGATTAATTATTAATATTTCAATTATTTTAATACAAACATGATTCAAGAATTATGTAGTATAAAATAGCATTTTGAAATTCCTCAATAAAATAACTATTTTATGTTTCTATGTATATACATACATACAAAGTTACTTCAAAGATTCGATAAAACTAGATATTTATTGAAATAAGATATCGTTTATATAGCATATATGGTACGCTCGCACAGAGTTTGGATAATATATGTATTATCATCAGGATACATAATTTCGAATTTATAATAGGATAGTTAACATAAAAAACTTTGCAATTCATTATTACTTATTTAAATGTAATTAGATTCTTACAGAACATTACAACATTACGTTACAACACAAATTATAAATAAATCTCAGAGCTTCGATATCAGAACCATATAATAAAGAATTCATACAAAGTGGAAGGACAGACCTTGCATCTAAGGACATGCTTAGTAATAGTCTACGTCTATACTTATCCTTGTTGTCTGGTTATTGCCAGATGATATGATTCAGAACTTAAGATTCTGCATCGCATTAACAAACATTATACGTAACGAAATTAACTCTAGTTAATGGCGCATCTAAATTATAGTGATTAGTGTGACATCTGTTGACAAATTAACAAAATCTCCATGAACCTAATAAAGTTTTGATTATTATTGCTACAAATGTAGCATATTTATTTTTAATCTCAATAAGTTGGATATTGATGCTACAACAAAAAGTTGTTTTCTGTATTGATTTGATTATTGATTAAGGAGTCAGTGATGTTAAGAAAATCGTCCTATCACATAATTTGGTAATATCTGAAGCTCGATGAATGGTACTACACTCTGTTGTAAAAATTGATACTTTTATATCTAAGCAAATTTTTTGTGAGGCATTCAATTATGAACAACAATTTTTGTTTTCTATTTTACTACCGTTTATATAAATTACAACAGTATTCGAAAAATTAAAATTAATGAAACATGTTAGTAGAGCATTAAGTTCGGAGGAATCACTTAACTTCTCGTCGAAATTAACATTGCAAAGTAGAATATTAATTAAATGATATTGTAGTCGAAAGTAAAAATGTGATGTTTTTCGTTAGACATTGAATCGTGTCGTAGCTTTACTATATTGAGAAAGTTCTCGTTTAAAGAACTTTCTCGCGCTTTGGCTTTCTAGAAAACCAACGAGATCTATTACATTCTTCTTAAACAAAATTTTGTTTGAAATTAAGTTTTCGAGAGAATTACATTTGAAGAGCTATTTTTGGTAAGGAAAATCAGTTTTATCATGAAAAGAGACGAGATTCGCGGCATTTAAAAAGATATTAGTAGGCGTGCTCATTGCTACATTCTATTGCCAATCCTATCGTAGAAAATTGAATACGATACGGCTTTAGCATTACATATTTGCAGTATACAACGCGATTATATTCTATAATAGGTCTTATAACGTTCTTAAGAGCTTAAGGATTAACATCAAAGTTTTAGGTGTGGCTTCCATGAGAATACCGGAAAGAAATTTCATAATATTTAGAAGTACTTCTTCCGCATAAAATCTTCATGTTTGAAATTGATTCTCTTGAACGTAACAGATTTATTTGATTTGATAATGACACAGTTTTCAATTCCGGCAATTACTAAGATTTCAGTAACCTTGAAATGATGCTGTCAAGGTCAACATTCTGAACACTTTTTTCCTATACATATAAACTTTAGTTTTTAGATTATAGAGCAATTTATGTTTAATACTACATATATATATTATTTAACTATGTACTTTGTAAATTGTTGATCTGTAAACAATTTTTCAATGACATTCCATATATCAATAGATTCATTGAAAATTGTTTCATGCTGACATTATCTGCCGCCTAATGGTAACCGGATATTACTCTAGGCAAGCCTACAAGACAGTCATTGTGCAGAGAGCGGCGAGCGCCAAGCGACAAGGGCGGTAAAACAAGTGACAATAAAGCGACAAAAAATAAACCAAAGTTATAGATTTACATGAAATAAGCCATACGGCAACTAAACGACAAAACTCCTTTTTTTTTGTTTTGTTGCTCTACCTTCTTTTATTATGCTTGGTATTTTAACAAGTCTCCAAGTAGATAGTAACGATGAATACGAAGGATTATTTTGATATCGAATCTTTGATAACTGAGGCGCAGTGTTAGCCGATTTTATGATAAGATAAGATAAGATAAAACAATCATAAAGATTATAGAAATATATCTATGACAGATAAAATATGGAAAAAAGTATGAAATAGCGGTATGGTTTTGCCGCTAGTTTGTATGTTCATACGTCACTCAATGTTGTCGCGACAAATGCCAACTGTGCTGCCTGACACTCCCTTCGCCCCTCTCTGGTACAATCACGGCTTAATCATTTGACTTTCCTTTTTATTTGTATAATATTAAGGGAGGTTATCTTTTTCATCAATGAGTTTAGCTTAGGTTGGGTTATATAAAAATGTAGTGTACTTACTCCGAAATGAAATGTAGCTATAATCTGCATTTTATTGAAATTTTTTGTGAATACTTGAAAACAATGGCGTAGAGCGGCGGCTATATAAACAGGAAAAAGTTGTTCAGGATGTTTATCTTGATAACATATTGCAAGGTCATTGAAATTGACGAGTTTACTCCTATTCCCAATAATTACTTTAATTTCAATTTTACCAGTTAGTGTGTATCTCTCATTAAAATAGCACAACATTATTTTTTGAGGCGCTAGATCGAGCACGATATATCTGAGATTAGATTTGGCAATCTTAATCGAATTTTCGAGTAACTTTTGTTTCTTACTTTCGTCAATAGAAGTGGTGCCGCAATAAACAACAATGTCACTGCAAATTCTAAAATCTGAACTTTCCTGGAAGGAATGTTTTTCATAATTTTAATATAAAAATCATATAACAAAGGACTTAGTACTCCGCCTATGGTAGACGTTTCCATATCGGTCTTACGATAGTCCTCCAATAGTCAAAATATTTCTTATAAATATTAGGTGTTTAATGAATTTTATAATATTAACAGAGCAGCCTTCCTTGATTAATTTTTGAGTAAACAGAGTGCAGTTAATATTGTCAAAAATAGATTGGACATACAAAAAGGCACCTTGCATATCTTCACCTTGTTTTATTGCAATTTCTAGAGAAGAAAACAACAATTCATGGAAATTGTGTGATAACCAAAAAGAAAACTTAAGGGAGGGGGTAACGTGGAGTAAATTTTGAAAATAAATTATTTTTTCAAATTTCTCATATCCACAATATAAGTCAAATTTTTTGCGAGAATGTTTTCATCTCTAAGACCTTTTTTCAGCAGGAAAAGAAATTGTTCCGTTACTACTACGTTTGTACAAAGTTTCAAATTTCTTTTAATTTTCGAGTTGCCGAACTTCTCTTGTTAGTAAACTGTTGCATAGTATCTCACCAAGTAATCAGTTAAAGTCGTTATTTGTTCAATCAACTGTTTTATCGTTGTAATGAACACTTGTGGAGAATTTCAGCAAAATTTGTTTATATTAGTCACCTCGGGTTCCCTTGTAAGTCTTTCAAATAAGTGGTCGAGTACAGAATAGGTGAATACCAATGTTGATGTTTACATTAGAGTCTATAACCTTTTCCATAAGTTATTGATTGTCAAGGTATATTACAAAGCTTATTGTTCGAGACTCCAGAAGCAAATTTGATATCATTGAAGAAATTACTTTAATCACTGCTGTTGTATATATTTCTTAATAACCGCTGCATACGTTACAGGTACATTTACTTTTACAGTTTTCGTTGGATTCGTTGATTTGTCTAATTGAACATTTTATGTAGTCAGCAGCATCCATGTTTTTGTGTTATTTGTTGTAGTCATGTGTTACTTGTAGTTGGGGATTTTATCCGTTACTGTCTCAATGTAACTGATTCGTATTTCGCCAAACAAATATTTCACAAATACTTATATATTAAACCACACAAACTGAAACGAAACGATGTTCAGTTTACAAACACGTCCAACTCGCTCGATCGAGACTCATAAGAAAATCAATTAGATATGTTTATTTTTATCACCATGAATTTAAATATATACTTTCGATTCACTTTTAAAAGATGTTGAATTTGTAGAACAGTTTCATCCTTTCTGGTTTCGATGATATTTGAATATATTGTACAGCTCAATATTATTGAACAACTTTTTTCTATATATGTAACCGCCGGTCGACCTTAGTTTCTAAAATATTCACAAAAGGCTGCCGATAGTACTACAGCGTCTCCTAGCTTACTTTATTATTTTAGTTATATTTGTCTAAAGAGAGATATATTTAAGTATTTGCTGTAAATATTAAAGATTCCTCTTACAGTAAAAACAGATGAGTCTTTTCCTATTTCTTCGTATAGTATATTAAATTTTTCAAGATATTAGTAGCTAAATACAAAGAGATTTCATTGTTAAGAAATTAATTTTTTAATTATTTAAAGGAATACGTTAAATGATCTAAACTATTCTGAAGTATAAAAAAGATCGAAATTATTAAGGCAAATAAAATAAAATTTTTGTAAAATTAGAATTATAAAACTAATTATGAATACTTTACAGATCAAAATTTAGATAATTCACAAAATCAAAGTGACTAAATTTCATTTATTTTTTAAATCGATTATAACAAAAATTGAAGTTCATGTATGGAAATTTTTTCTTGTATACCGTCTCTGTTTGTTAAAAATATTTATTTTAGAATTTGATTCATAGTAAACGTCAAACTGTTCTAATTTGAAGAATTACATTTTGTATTATTTTTTATTTATTCGTATTACGAAAAAAAACATTTTTTTAAATTGGTGGTTAAAATTATAGATAGTAAAAATTAAATATTTAGAAAACATGATACTTTTACCAAATATTTGTAAACATATCTCATATATACATAATTAATTATGCAGTATATAGCATAATATAATATAATTTGACATATTGTTGCGTGCCTGTGGCACGAATTGACAGAATACGCTTTTTACACGTAGCAGACTCGTTTATATAATATAATACAAGATTAAAAAATGTTCGCACGATTCGAAGTTCCAGAAGTGACCTCTATCCTCGAATATTAAATCGATATTGCTATGGACCGATCATCTTATTCCCAGTCTGTCGCGACGCACGTTGGCCCTGGCGTTATACAATGTGACTGTCAAAGGCTCGTAACAATATTGTATTTAACGAAAAGAAGGTAATTAATCACAATTTAATTATGAGTAACATATCTTGATATCAAAATTTTACAAAATTTTGCCATTTTAAAATTTTTAGGGAATATAAAATTTAAATGTTTGAAAATTTAAAGATTTTAGAATTGAAAAATTTCGGGGTGGCTTCAATTAATATTCGGACACTGTTTAAAACAGATTAACTTCTTCATAATTGAACCAAGCGACTAGATTTACGAATAGATGATTCCAGCGGTTGGTTCTATTTGCAACATTCTTTCAATTTCTCCTTTCTTAACTATTTTTATCGCAAATACTTATTATTTACCGATATCATTATTTCATTGTACCTTTCATCGTTTCTCTACAAACTCATTACTGGATGCGATGGAATTGAACAGTTGCTTCACAACATTGATTCTGGTGGTGTACTTTGTTCGTTTCTGTAGATAGACTGGTCGCTGAGAGTTGGTTTGACCTTTGTCTTTACATATCGGTCGTAGAAAATAGACCTTAGTTGCTTCTTTGCGAAAGAAGTCATCATAATCTTTACATTTCTGCAAGTGCTCGTTCGTCATGCAGTTTATTGAAAATTTTGTTTGATGCTAAATCAGATATGGAGCTAACGTCTTCAACGCCATTTAACTTTTGCTACAAAAGTTTCTTCATGGAATAAGTAATTTCGTAATATTTTGAAATCATGAAATTAGTTAGCTTCATTCTATTTAGAGTCGGTTATTTCATGTACTAAGAAATAATTTCCTGTTTCCTCGTTAATATCACGCTATTTACTTTCTATTTCACTGCGAAATATGAACATATTGTAAATAATGTCAATGCAATAACCAATGGAATCGAGTAATGAATAGAGATGAATACAGTACGATAGAACAAAGAAAAATTGGCCTTGATCTTCAGAATCGAAATAACTTTCGTGGCAAATTCTTTCTATGAATCTCCACCAAACCGAAAGTTCACACTATGGAGGTCGCAACATATAATTTCATCGCAGTCTATACATATAATTCCATTCGCTTGCACAGTATTAATACATTGAGTGTAATTTTTATGAATACGGATACAAGCGACGTCTTTCAGTTTGACCACTGCTAATTCATGTTCTTGGTGATTTTGTGCTATAAAATATTGGAATTTAATGCAATTAAATATAAATTTATCGAAGTTTGAATAGTATAAATATAAACGAGTTGAAATTTTATAGTATGGCGTTCCAGCATTATCATACTAGAAGCATTGTATGGTATTTTGCGCCGCCTTCAAAAAGGTTGCAATATATTTAATATGGTGTCTAGTAAAAGTAATGATTAATGCTTATGAGTAATCTTAATCGTTGTTGCATATGCGTGCGAATGAAATATAAATAAAAGAGGAATTATTTCATACTTTTTAGCATAAATACAGTGAAAATTATTTTTATCTTTCCAGCGCATTTCGAAGTCAGTAATATTTCTTTGGAAAAATCTTTTCATCTGACGTCACGTTGTGTTAAATCGCAGCCGTGAAAACTCTCGTGGTAGAAGTAAGGCTCTTAATATCGAAAAATACGTCCTACAAATTGTCCGCTATCCATAGCACCGGGTTCGACTTCTTAAACGTTTATATTTAATGTCACTTTCGCCAGTCTTGCCATTGAGGGTAAAGATTATGAACTATACTATTTTTTAACCTTTTTCAATTTGTTTAAAGTAAACATACAGTATTCTATACTCTCGTGTTGTAATAAAGAATGCTGTTTAAATAAATGCAGGCTTACAGAATAGTTTAAGTTGCGATCACGGACATGTTGTTGATTATGCGCACAAGACGCGCTGTGCAATGAAGCCTGATAAACCGATTGAAGTGCCTTATTTGAGAAACATTTTCTGGTAGATAAGAGACTTATCCCCAATCACAGGAATATCCAGTCCTTTGGAAATAATCGTGCGTGTAACAGTATAATACAAAATCGTCATCTAGTGAGTTCCCCGGAGGAAATGGAGCGTGAATCACCTTTCCGAAGTGCGAGGCTCCAATGCTTCCGTTGCCGGGAGGGGTCTAGGTCGGAGTTTTCGTATCACGGTCTTGTATGATGATCGTATGAGTGCCGGTACGGATCAGATTCCAAGAATATAAATGCTCGTCCTCAGACTGAATCTTGGCTCTGCTGAGTACTGAGCGGGCACCCGGTAGTCTTCTTCTCATAGGCAGCAGTTATAGAGAAGCACCGGCTGTACCGTCTCGCATGCAATGCCCCACCTTCTGCGGCGGCCGCAGTTATATTAACGTAACGCCGATTCGGCGGCAGGCATGAATATTGAGCGAGCACAGTACAGCGATTTCCGCCAATCTAGTAGACCAAAACAGAGGGGCATAGCAAACTAACAAAACCTGTATTTTCATCTATACTGAATAATGAATGTCTTTACAACGAAATCGCATCGCTCGTGTCAAGGCTCTTATAAAGTTAAATATTTTTAAAGGTTTAATAGATCCTCTTAAGTGTTTTATTCTGGGTAATTGCACACGAATCTAGACGCCAAGGTTAAATATTTTCGAATTAATCCTGCGTATTTGAATCCCGTTAAAACCATGCCAAACTTTCAGTTAATCGGTGCCAGATCCGTCAAAGTGGCTATCATTTTTCGAAAAACAACCGTTACGGGCTCGGGAAGAGGGCGTTCGCAAGCTCGCAGGTAGTTGAGAGTTCAATGATGAATTCTCCCACGATAATCACCTGCAAGTTCTCTGCCCTCAAGTTAGAAACCAATTAGAATTATGTATGTATTTCCACTGCATTGTATTTTCTACCAGTGAGAAGTAATTTAGTTTCTCTTCCGATGCATATCGACTTCGCAGCCACATTATTGTCAATCATCGTATAGTTAATTAACATTGTTCAACTCTGGTGTTTTATTTAACGTATGTACTATTTTCTGATACTGTTATCGTTTGTTAAAATTTCTTTTATTCATATCCTTTCCATACATAGGAATGTAAGAATGCGTGGCATTTCACGTACATTAATCGATTGAAACTGCGTGTATACAAAAATTCGTGTGATCTAGGTTTAAGACCGCTTTCGACGCAGACACGTGTTATATTTTTATAAATATAAACACTCAGAAAATCTTGAAGGAAAAACAATTTTATCATTACAAAGTTGCCAACACGCTCTCAGCTTCACGACACAGTACAGAATGGACTTTGCTTAGTGTTACCAAATCCTCCTTTTATTTAGTTTTCGTATTTATTTCGACCACGCTCGCGCCTTGTATTCGGCCATGTAAATTTCTCATTTCAATCCCATACATATCGTTAATTGATCTTGCTTGATGGAAAATAACGTAACCGCGAATACAGATGGTGGTAATACATACGCACTTTTAGCATGGTTTAACATGTTTAACCGCACTGAGAAGCAAATCTTGTTGTGATCAATATATAATCGATGAATTGACGTGTTTGTCACCTGCGTAGGAATTCGATTTGACTAAAAGTGGGAGTTAAAAGTTTCGACAGGTTAATTCGTCCTTATGGCAAACGATAACAAATGTTGGAAAATGAAACAATAGTCCCCAATGGGAAATTAATTTGTTCACAAGCGAAGTAAATTGGAGTTAATGTTCAATTGCAACTAAATGAATGTATAAAATAAAATTCTTCTCGATCGTAAAGTGAAAATGAAATTTTAAAATAATGATTTTACTACTTATTGTTTATTGCTTTTTTAATGATGTGTTTATCACGACGAATTATTGATGTATTATGTTGAAAATGTAGAAGTTTAAAATTGGAATTAACATCACTTTGTAATCATGGACAATATCATTTATGGCGATGCCTGAAAATCGTCTTAATAATTACTGAATTATTTTATAAACTTTGAAATAGCGAAGGAAAGTTTGATAATAAGTAAAATAAGGATACATTTTCATATATAAAAACAGTAAATATTATACTAAAATTACAATAAAAATAAATAAAGAATACATGTAGAATAAAACCACAGGAAATTAATTTGTGCGCAGATGATTCTTTTAACATTTACTACATATGTGTAAGGTAGTAAATATTAAAAATATGATCCCGATATAATTAAACGTTATTTGTTATTAATGTTTACTTTTATTGAGACAAAAGCATAATTATATATATGTCGGGGTAACGTTGGAAGTTGGGGCGTGTACTGAATCTTCTTGTTAGTTGGCCATCGTTGTTGTGTACCAGATGATACTTATTGAAGCGAATGTATTACAAAGGTTAAGAAGTGATAGCGGTGATTGAATAATCGAGATGTCGATGACGATGAATTTAGGTTCGATAACGAATACACGAACAACGGCGTGACGATTGCGATTTGGAACTCGACGTACGTGTTCACTGGACTAGTCGAATTTATCGGATCCCAGTCCAAGTGGAACTGCCTTTATGCTCCTCTCCGCACCTCTTTGTATCCTTCGGGTCAATCTTTGTTTTTAAGGAGAGTTATTTAATTACTTTATACCTCTGTTATGTACACGTCCTGCCCGTGACCGTGGTTACGTTCATTGACCCGTTATATCACTTCGAGCCCAAGCCCACTGTTATAAATCTCGGGCAATCATAATTGACTTAACTCATAAACAGTTATTTCTCAGTTTTATTGTTTACGTACGGCTATAATAAAAAGTCTGGACTAAAGTATCGGTGACTTTCCCAAACATTCCAAAAGAAAGGCCCCGATGTCCTTTCATCTCCGACATATATATATGTATAGGATCTTACTATAATTGGTTTATTTAAAATGGATTAAACAGGTATTGGTTAAACAAGAAACGATGGTTGTTTAACGCGCACTAAATGAAATAACGTACTATAATTAAGACAACTAAATAGTTAATTTGCAACTCTCGTCACCACGGTTCCAACGCTCTCTCTCACGCGGACCACACTCTCTCGACAACGCATTTCGCTCCCTCTGACTTCTCAACTAACACTGACTGTTAATTCGTCTTTCTCCCTTAGCATCCCTTCGTCTCTTCTCTTAGCCCCACCACGCACATGCCCTGCAACCGCTCGCGGCCAGGGTCATACAGGCGGGAGTAACTATGACTCTCTTAAGTCATAGCTACTCGGGGGTAGACGAGACTCAGGTCTTGTCCGCCCAAGTCGCACTCCTACCTCCTAGTGGTACCGCCGGTAACATGCTTGCTGTGTCAGCGTGGGGAGTTACCCCCCATGCATGGCTAAACGGAGTGCGGCGACGAAGGAGCGAAAGACTAATCGAATCAATAATCGGCTTGCCGATTAACGGCTTGCTGGCAGCCGTGAAAAGAGAAATCTAACTTAGCAAGGAAGTCGTTCCTTTGAATTTCGTTGACGACTGGCTTTCCTTGGCAAACGAGATGGATTATGGACTAGAAATAAGCACCCGGATCGCAATAACAGACAAATTCGATAATTTAGACACGAAGCCTTCAGGGGACCATTGTCGTCGACCTGGCAATATCCACGGACACGATTTATGAAATTACGGTACCAATCGTGGGTAATCAGGTTGCCTGTCCGGTCTGTGAAAAAAGGGAAATCCACCTTTTCTTCATGTCACTGTCAGACCTGGATAGGCACCTTGATCAACATCACGTGGGAGCCCTCTTAAAATGGATTTGCCAATACTGCTCTAAGAGCTTTTCGAAGCTTCATGGGGCTAGATGCCACACACCCAAGTGTTGTGGCCCCACACAAGAACTGGCTAAACCGCATAAATGCGAAGCATGCCCCATGAGCTTCGATACGCAAAGAGGGCTCTCTACCCACGAGCGGCATGCGCACCCTGCCGTACGCAATATCAAAAGAAGGGGCGCTGATCCTCAGGATCCGAATAAATGGACCGAGGAGGAGATAGCTCTCCTGAAGAATTTATGGGATGTCTACAAAGATCATAGACACCCAAACAAAATGATCAATCGGGTCCTCACCAACAAAACCATCGACCAAATAAAGTATCAAAGAAAGAAATTGAATTTGGTCAGTGGGGACCCTATTCTTCAGGTAGCTGAAGCAGCCCAGGCGACAGAGGGAGGGTGCGATCCCGTTGATCCAGGCAATGCGCATTTTAAAGAACCTGGAATCGACGGTAATCAAAACATGGAGTCGCTCCAGCAATGGAGACTCCAACTAGAAAAAGAAATCATGACGTCTACCAACGTGCCCTTTGTTTTAAAGAGTTTTAACGATAGATTGCAAGGCACTTGGGTCGTCTATAAGGATTTCCAAGATGCATTCAGAGACCGAATAAACAGATTAATATGCACATCTCTGTATTCAACAATTAACGAACTAAACAAAGAAATGAACAAGTCGGGAAACAAAATATCCCGAAATCAAAATAGACCAAATAAGAAAAATAAAAATAGAAATTCGAGGAAGCGATACTCCTACGCACGTTGCCAGGAGTTGTTCCACGAATGCCCCAAGAGGTTGGCTGATGCGGTGGTTAACGACAATAGAGCATACCTGGAACCGCCAAGGCAACTACCTGAAGCCGCGGAAGTGAGGAGGCTCTATGAGGATTTATGGGGCCTGGCAGGTCCGTCCGAAGCCCCTATCCCAGGAAATAGAGGCCCCGAACTATCCCTAAACGAGATCCTCCCACCTATCACTGCTGAAGAGGTGGCGGAGAAAATCAAGAGAATAAGAAAGAAGGCTGCAGCAGGACCAGATGGATTCAGTAAGGAACATCTTCTAATTCCTGGCCTGCCTGTCATCTTGGCGCGACTATATAACATTTTGTGTTGGAGCTCCTATTTCCCTCCTGTTTGGAAGGTAAATAGGACGACTCTCATTCCTAAACCTAACAAGCCTAGCAGCCTGGTCGAGAACTGGCGACCTATCACCATTGGCCCCATACTCGGCCGCATTTTCTCCTCCATCTTAGATGGGAGGATCAGAAGGGGTGTTGTGTTGAACTTAAGGCAGAAGGGCTTTACATCCGGAAACGGATGTAAGGCCAATATTGACCTTCTAAGTACTGCCTTAAGTTATAGCAAAAAGAACAAGGGGGGGGGGGGGTATTTACTATTGTGGATATCTCCAAAGCCTTTGACACAATACCCCATTCGGCAATAAAACCATGCCTGGCGAGGAAGGGTGTGCCAGATCCGTTAATAGACCTAGTAAACAATATGTATCGCGATAACCACTCAAAGATTAAGACTTCAGGCGGCACCGAAGTCGATATCAGGATCCTTAGAGGAGTTAAACAGGGTGACCCTCTGTCGCCGCTGTTACTTAACTTATGCCTGGAGCCACTGCTGGAAAAGATCGAAGAACAAACCAGTGGCATAAACATTAATGAATCGAGGAGAATACCTGTACTGGCCTTTGCTGACGACGTAGTGTTGCTGGGCGCAAATGAAAGGGATGCACAGCACCAAGTGGACGTACTCCACGAGTATCTGGACGGCCTGGGTATGACTATCTCTCGGGACAAAAGTCAAACATTCCAGGTGGTCGCCAAGAAAGACACCTGGTTTATAAAAGAGCCAAACATCAAGCTCGAGGATGTCAATATTCCCTCTGTTGATCCCGAACAGGCCTTCAGGTACTTAGGCGCCAAAATGGGGCCTTGGAAAGGCATAATAGTGCCCGAGATTCTGAGCGTGGTGAGAAGAGTCAGAAAACTCTCTCTCAAGCCATGCCAGAAGATCGAATTGTTGATCAAATACATCTTCCCTAAATATACTTACAACTTATTGATGAATCCGCCAGCGGACTGCGTCTTAAAATTGCTGGACAGCGAGGTCAGGCAGGAAATTAAGGCCATACTCCATCTTGTGCCTTCGACTGCCACTGGTTTCTTCTATGCCCCAAAGAGCTGTGGGGGGCTAGGGTTACCGAGGTTCGAGCATATCGTCAAACTCGGAACCCTTAAAAATGCGATTAATACGAAAAATTCGATCGATCCAGCGGCCTCCGGCTTAATAGATGAATTGGCTGAGCAAAAATTGAAGAAAATTGCCAACTCCCTTAGGATCAATTGGCCAGCCTCTATAGAGGATATAGAAAAAGCGCGTAAGAATTTGAAGGCAGCGCATATAAAACAGTGGTCTGAACTAAAGAGTCAGGGACAAGGCGTTTTTGACTTCGCTAGGAACAGGCTTGGCAACGTGTGGCTAGACGAATATAATCTGCTCAAGCCATCGAGGTACATCGATGCCCTGAGACTCAGGACTAACACATTTGGAACAAGAACGGTACTGGCACGGGCCGACAAGGAAATAGAAGAAGTTACTTGCAGAAGATGTCGAGCCCAGCCCGAGACCCTCGGACATATATTAGGGCTGTGCCAGTACTCTAAATGCCTGAGAATCAAGAGGCACGATGAAGTGACCTCATTAAAAAGCGTTATGAGGTATGGATATTTTTACATAAATCGACGTATAATTCAATATTACATAGGGATTAAAGGTTTATTTTGGTCCCGCAACGTTTTTTACAAGCGGACCTACACGACGTGGAACTTAGAAAAATCTCGCTCCGGTACGTTGGGACTTAGAAAAATTCCGAGTCGAAAAGTTTTTTCGAGTTAATTCGTTAAAAAGCGTTATGAGGTATGGATATTTTTACATAAATCGATGTATAATTCAATATTACATAGGGATTAAGCGTTTATTTCATCCCTGGAGTGCTAGAAAAAAATTTTATTTTTCAACGGTTTTTTGGAGTTAATTCCTTAAAAAGCGTACAGGCCTTTTTCGCGTAACTATTCGATCGAAGCACGGACGATACATTGTTGGGCCTATCGGCGGCTTCCTCGCGACATTGTTTATGATTCGTCCAGTATCTCTTAGGCCTCTCGTCCATGATACTACATATGTACTTGTTTACTTTCGTGATGTCGTTTTAATTTCAATCACCTGTATACAAGTACATATTAGTCGATAGTTTTAGCGTGAAAGTACGAGAAATCATTTTTTAAAATAAACAATTATCTTATGAATACCCTAAATTATACATGTAATTCTCAAATATATTTTGAGGTGGTTTTTGGTGTAGGACGTGTAGGGTGCCATAGAAACACTCAGAGATGTTTAAACAGTATATTTATTAGTAATTCTCGCGTTCGACACTTTACGTAGAACTCGCGATTACAAGTAACGATTCGCACTTCTTGGTTACAACTCGACTGATAGATGATGAGTTAAGATAGCGATTGAGCAGAGTGCCCGATACAACTTAAGATGATGACTGCACAAGGAGCGTAGAGGAACTAAGACAAAAACTATTTGGTCGTTTGAAGGACCTTAGCTAGAAAAATCCTAAGATTTATAGCGGGTCCTTAGGATAGTTGAATCATCTTGTCCGAAGGATAGGGTCTTTGTATAGCAAGCCACGGGACACAAACCGTTGAAAGGTTTGCTGTCGAGTGCCGCTACAATTCAACAATACAATTGTTTGCACGAATATTTAAAAACTTATCTCTATTATCATCCTGTTGAGGTTTATTCAAAATTCTCTCGTATCTAAAATGTTATTCCACGGGTTCATCAACATGCTTTTCTCGAGCAAGAAAACTGGTAGAACTGTGTGTGTACTGATAGAAGTAAATAATTGAGAGGTAAATAACTTTGAATCCAGAATATTTGTTCGAATTAGATATTGAATGTCCTTTTAAATATATGTATATAACATATATAAAACATGAAATATATTTAAAAAATGCATAACCTACGTAAAATGCTATTAAAAAATATATAAGATACACACATATAAGAAACATTTTAGTAAAAGCTAAAGAATTAAAAATGAAGATGAAAGAATAATTCATTAGATAAAAATATGCGTTTCGCAATTTGTCTACTGCCGCTTAAGTAAAAATAAAATATTGCGTACTAAAAGATAGCACTCATGGTGACGTTTTATCAGTCTAATATGTATTGAGAAAATACAGTTTATTGCAAAAATAAAATTAAAAAATTATGTTTTATATTATACAGAAGAGATTACCTGATTTTAATGTTAAGAATACGTTAGTTATATTTTTAATGAATATATCATTCTAAAATGTTGGACTTATTTTCCTGAAATCCTTTAAAATTCCTGAAGAAGAAATTAAATATATTGATAGTTGGAAGCTTTCGTTAAATGTTACAGTAGTAGTAAAAAGAAGATTTAATATTTGAAGCCTTAAATTCATCCTGATGTGGAATAGCTTTTTTATTCAATCGTTTAAAGGATTATAATTTACATTATAAATTATCCCAATTTTAAAAAACTTATTACTTTCAATAATAGCACTTTTTATTTCTAACATTTCAAGAAATTTAAATTAACTTGTAATGAAAGTAGGAAATAAAGACTTTTAATAGTTTGAGCTTTAAGTTTGTCTAAATTTAAAATATTTAAACTATTAATATGTCGGGTTCACATTATGATTAAGGGTGTGTAACGAATATTTATTTGGATTAGACATTGTTATTACGCAACAGAGAAGGTATTTACTTGTACAAATATGATTATTACAGAATTTGACAAGTAACCGCCGTGGTAACTAGATACTCAAGATGCTAATGACAATGATCTTGGGTTCAATAACGAATCCGCGGCCAACGGGATAACGAATATACTTTCTTCCAAAGTCTAAGTCGGACTCGTTGTTGAAACGTGAAGTATCCACTGATCGTAAAGACGTTGTTTTACTCGCTGACGAGATGCTGCAGAGGAAAATCATAATAGGGTGTGTCTCAGGGCACGAGATCATCGGATTCGTCGAGAACAACCCTCGTTCAGAAAGTGAGGGAAATGGACGTTGCTGTTAATTGGTTAATTTCTATGTTGGTGGTTAGAGAAAGATACTGGCCGCCCTTGAGAGAAAGCTGCTAGGGGGAAGCGTCGTTCGTGAGAAAAGCAGATTTCGCGTATCTTCCCGTAGTAGGTGGTAGATTTAGGGACTGTTAGGATAAAGACTGTTTGCCCGTTTGAAGGATCTTAGTTAAATAAATCCTAAGATTTATAGCGGGTTCTCGGGGTAGCTGGGAGAGTTATACAATTGTATAACTCTCTACCTCTATTGTATAACTGTATAATTGTATAACTCTATACCTCTATTAGGTAAAAACATTCATCCCGTGACCGCGGCTACGTTCGGCGACTGCTTGTCGCCTTGAGCCCAAGTTCATTATCGCAAATCTCGGATAATTATAATCGGTTTAATTTATGAAGATTTAAGTATTGGGAATTTTCCAAGGAATTCCAAATGGAAGGCCCGGTGTCCTTTCATCTCCAACAAATATATATTGCAATTTACAAAATGATATATTTTTCAATTTACAAAAATCTACCACAATTTCCAAATATCTAACAATATTAAATGCTGTCCTCAACTTAAAGGAATACTAATTTAGCTATCACAATAATTACGTAAAATTACACAATCTTTAGAAGCAATGTTACGTTTTAATCCTAAAAATTCAAGATGTAAATTAAAATTTTTGATAATTATATAGATCAGAGCACATTTCAACGATTTCAGAGATTTTCAAATATATATATTATTATATGTATATCAGGATCATTGTTCTGAGTATGTAATTTCAGAAATACGACATATTGTATAATCGTTCCGTTGTACCGATCGGCTTCAGCTTTCGAGATATATATAAAAATATTTTTGATACTTTTTACTTTGGTGTGAGTTCGCTTTGATTAGATCTATTAGGTTTGAATTAGATTTATGTACTATTGTCTTCTTTTTATGTAGTATCTTACTAAACCTACGGTCAAACTAAAAAGTATCAAAGAAAGAAAGTTTGTCCTTTACTGATATATTTTTCAATCTTGACGTAAGTTGTGTTCCTTTCTTGTACGCATTTATAAACTTAAACATAATTCGCATAAACGCATTGCATATCACAAGCACATGTATAATATAATCATGTCCGTACATAAACTTATTAATTAATTTATAAAAATATCGAAAATATTTTTATGAATATCTCAAAAACTAAAGCCGAGTAGCGGTTATACATATCGAAAAAAGTTGTTCAGAACATCGATCTTGACAAAATATTTGAAAATTTCTGGAATCGATGCTCTGATCGGTGTAATTTGTTGTTTTTAGTTGTTTTGTTGTTAGTTTTAGTTGTTTTGTAGTAAAGTTGTTTTTACAATTATATCAGAAAATTATTAATTTTATATATTTTATTCGTGGTTTCAATTGATACAGCATTTGGTGGAGCAATATTGAAATATTTAATGTAAACAGCAATTTCAGTATATTAACTATTTGTAACAGTATTCGCGTTTTATCGAGATGAAGATATTAAACTACAATTTTTCAATATCACACGCTTGTTTCTTCGCCAAAAATTTCACGTTGAATTCATCATATGCAGGTCACATTCATACGTCTCACATATGTGAAACGTAGACCTTGACAATGACAACTGCATTTATTTAAGTTTGTTCTTTATTGGAATCATGGCTGATTCAATCAAATCTTGCTGTCGCATACGCTGTAAAAGCGAAACGGATCGTATCACAGTGATATCGATTATGTGTAGGGACTTATCTAATCTCTGACCATGTATGCCGGCAGGGTCCTCGTCTAGGTAACATTTTTATGTATAATCTGATTGGTGTATCAGCATCTACGAGGTTACGTATTGCATATTGGCTGTTTTCCAGTAAACCAGTGTTTATATTTCTAATTATAACTCAAGTATACTAACTGATAATATATTTAAAAACAAGAAATATTTGTTTATCGCAAAAAATGTTTCTTGATAGATAATGTTAAGATATTGCAAGAAGTGTGACGTGGAATCGTGAGTTTTTTTTATGAATTTCTGTTCTTTACATACATATGTGATATGGTGGTCCATATTTCTAGTTATAACTTAAATATATGTAAGGTGATAATATAAAGACTCACGAAAGTATTTGAATATTTATAGAAATTGATTATAAATATATTATGTGCGTTTCATTATACAAAATGCTTCATTTTTTTTCTTTTCTTTTTATTTCTAAAGCTTATTTATTTTTATCGATAGAGGAAATTATGTCACAATAAAATTATTTTAGAATGACGTACGTTGTGATCCATAATACTTTTTCCTCGAGATTATTTCTTCCGAGATTTTTAAGTAGCAAATTAAGAATTCTTTAAAAATATAAGTTGATATCGATTTATGTATAAGTATACGTGCTTCTATTTTTTTGTAGAAAAGTATTCAAGGATTAGTGTCTGAAAATAATTAATTTATAAGATACTTTAATTTTCATTTTACATAATTATCTTGTTTAAAGATATTTATGTGTTCAAAATAAATGAAACACTCAGTATAAGAATGCATATAGTCTGTTCACAAATTGAAAATTTCAATTATCGTCTACAGTTAACGAGCAAATAGGCACACGTGATCTTTCATACTACAAATCTCACATATTGATAAATACTCGACTATAGAAATCAGGCGTGCATGTGTGCTTCGTTGAAAATATCAGCACTGAATATTATTTCAATAAATTTGATTATCTATATAATATATTATTTAATTTAGCTAAAAGTTATTATAAAATGATTATGGATTTGTTTAAGTACGCATATAATTTTTCCTGGAATTTTTCTCTCTTTCTATATATACATATTATATACAGGGTGAATCACGAAACATGATCAGCTGAGCCACCCGAAATTATTTTTGTCTGGTAGATGGTAAAACATAATTCAAAGAAAGTTTTAAGATAATTATAGTAACTTCTTTTTCTATTTTTTTTTTTTTTTTTTTTTTTTTTTACGAAGTTTTCAAGTTTTTCATAGATAACTCTACTTATTAATTTGTTTACACAGCAAATATTATGGTAGATATGTTTTTGTTATCTGAACCAAAGGAACATTAAAAAGGTATCCTTTACCTTAATTAAGAGAATGTTCAAAACAGTATCTATCAGCTTTGATAGATTTGTGTAGATGGTAAACTAATTATATTTTAGCAAATTTAGATTGTTATTTTTCAAATGTTTCTTCGGTTCTGCGGAAAAACAATGTTTGTTCTGATACTTGCCAAATTCGTCCCTCTTCGATAAAATTTTCAATTGGCCTACTAACGACAAAATAACCAGAGCTGGTCACGTTTTGTAATGCATTCTGTATATAAATCAGTTTTAATTAAAATAAAAAGAATAAAATAATTGAACAGATTCATTATCTCGAATCGTTATTTTTTACCCCCATTTCAAATAAAATGTTCCTAAGCTCCGAGAAATATAACAACATTAAAATTGCAAAGGGTTGCTGAAAGAACTTGAAAATTGAAAGAGTATTTTCTTGCCTCGCGAAAACTATACAAGCAACTAGTTGCAATATTAGGCGAATCATAAGATATAATGCTAGTTTCCAATCTTTATCAATTTTTTAAGCATACTGAAAATAATGTTTTCAAACGTTTTAACATTATTTAAGAACCAAAATACAATTGGAAAACTTGAATGTTTTGGAAATTGTCAATTTTTCCGAACGTCTTACAAAAGTTTCAAAGATTTTAAAAAAGGAAATATATTAAAAATTTATTGTTTATAGAATTTAACATTTACATATCTTGTAATTGTTTCATATGTTATCTTGTAAATATTTCATGCAGTCATTTCAGTACAAAACATCAAATGTTAAAAACTCGATAATTTCAAGATGTATAAAATTGTAAATTTCCAAGGCCATTCAAATCTTAAGAAAATTACAGAAATATACAAGACGCAGGTTTCAGAATGTGTTTTTAAAGTTTTTAGAAGTTCTGCCCTAAGAATTGTTTTATGTTTCATTGCTAATAAACATCCTAGAATTGTAAAACAAACCAATACAAAGTTTCACGTTTAAAAAAATTTGTAGCTTTGTAATGTAGCAATTATTTTCAAGCTCTCTTTTCATAATTAAAATAAATACCACGTTTCATTTTTATACTACTATTCCACTAATTACTCGTCCTTTCAAAATCACATTAAACAAGTGATAAAATAAAGTGAAAAAACTTTTTTTTTTCCTTTGGTCAGTGTCAAGTACATATAGTTGTTAAGTATAAATCAATTGCAGATATATTATATGTCTTTATATATTCACCAGAGACTTGTTTCATACACTAAATATTATAACAAGTACCATATTTTATATATATATTATATATCTTGTGTGTCATGCGCATTTTGTACGTTTTGCTTATTTAAATTTTCCTTGTTTTCTTAAATTTAAATTTATTTAAATTTACATAAATACACGATAATTTACTATTTATTTCATTAAAATGTTATATTTTATTTTCCTTCGTCCATGAAAAAATTTCTGTAAATTGGATCTTACAACAAAAATCACATAATCCAGTATTACACTTATACTGGTGTAGGTAGATTAAATTAAATGATTAAATCCGTAATTTATGAAATATTCTACGTACAAACTAACTAACTCGCATGTTATACATTTATAGAAAATTTCAAAATACACGTAAATAAAGATTACGTGTATAAAGATACAGGTTTCATTTCTTTAATTATCTTAATAAAAATACGAAATTACATAAAAATCGATCGCTTAATAATTAAACAATATTTCAATAAATTTCCACATAAAGAGTGCACACAAACGTGAAGAATATTGCGATGGTTATGCACGCACGACTGACCTTCACGAAGAATTCGAGTGTTTCGTGGCAAAAATACGGATGACACGGAAAGCGAACGTGAACGTAGTTGGAGGAGGGAGCGCGAAAAGCCGCGGTGAATTCACGTTTACAGTAGACGATCATCGGCGCGCTTGTTTCGTAATATAAGCCTCCGTGTAGGTAGTCTGGAAGAAGCGTCGCTTTGTTCGCGTGAAACGTGCCGCGAGTGCTCGCCAGGTTTCGACGTGAACACACGATACGTTTATTGCCCGCCCATTATCCAGTGTGGTATTACTTCCGTGTCTTCCATCAACGCGTTCTCTCGTTCTATTTCACTTGAATAATCTGACTACGTTATAAAGTTTAATAGTGCTCGTATGTGTTGTTAAAAAATGTTTCAAATTCGAAGTAGACTAAATTTTCTTATATCCTTGATAAATTTTTAAATATGATAAACTAATGAGCTCTATAACTAAATTTCGTAAATTTTAAAATTGATTAACATCACTTAAGAAGATTAAAATTATATTTTTAAGAATAAATAACTCTTTGATAAATAAATCTGATAACCTTTAAGTTTAATTAACGTTATGAAAATTATTAAAATTATATAATATAATAAATGTTTAAATAAATAATAAATTTTTATGTTGGTTTTCATAATGTAGTTTCATACTGCACATTTATTAATTTTTATAATACTGTATAATTCTTAAAATATTAAATTGTTCATTAAATACCAATTTTAAATACGAGTAGTGTGATATAACATGAATTTCAATTTTTTCATAAACATAAAGGTGGAGTAAATCAGAAGATGATTTTAAAGTTGTATTAAGTGATGTCACGTGGAAAGTGCAAAGTGTAATTTGGACAAAGGTCTCGTAATTTTGTTGTAATCGATAAGATAATTCAAAGATATCGGATTACAAATAGGTATAAAGTTCCTTTAAATATGATGAGTTGAAGGATAGTTAAAGTTTTGGAAGAACGTGTGCAAGGTCATGAGCGAATAATGTCTTGCAAGTTTAATTAGCTCCTGTCTTGAATATTAATTACAAACGTGTGGTATAGTGACTTTTCGAGGCTTCGTATGACAAGTTTATATGGGCACAAAAATGGTGACAAAATTACGATGGATTGTACATCATATGAAATCATGACGGATTCGGCGAATTTTTTTCGCTCCTCTACCCAGCAATTTTGTAAAATAATTTAACAAATAATACAGGAAACAATAATTTTTATGAAGGAAAATTTTTATTCATTCTGTTAAAAAGTTAATAATGAATTCTTGGAATTCTTATGACTAATAAAGTGAAACTTTATAAATTATTATAAATTGAAAAATATTTATTTACGATTATTTTAAATATTTAAATTTATAGAAATTTGAGTCGATAGATCGACGTGTTATTCTGGAAGTTGAAATATATTATATTGCTGTAAAATGGTTTGGCTAATTTAAAAGATGCTAAATGATGTAACAGATACTTGATTGTAACCAGATTGATTTTAATTTTATATTATTACAATATATAATTGCTAAATATTCAAACAAATCAATATTAAATATCTGAGTATAATTTTAATTAATTATGTACAGGATGGTTCGTAGCCGGTGGTACAACCGGGTTGAGGCTGATTCTATGTGAAGAAATAAGTCGGAAATATAGACTAAAATTCTTTCACATGACGCTCCTTTTCTGAGAAAATCGAATTTGTATAGTTGACAAGTATTTTTAAACATGACTAATTTCGCAGTGAACAGGAATAAATAATCGAGAGGAGATTAAACTATATGTGCAAATAAGTCAAAAGAATAGATTTAAATTTTTTCATAAAATGCTTTGTTTTTGAGAAAAATAATCAAATTTAAAAGGATAATTAAAATGAAGCTTAAGCGGGAGAACTGTATTTTTAATTTTTGACTTATTTTCGCATGTAGAACAACTTCCTTCTGATTGTTTATTCATATCTACTTGGTACTTAGCCAAGCTTTAGCATATTTGACAAATTTTCAAACTCGATCTTTTCGGAAACAGAATGTTATATGAAAAAAATTTATTCCACATTTTCAACCTATTCTTTTTATTGTACGTAGAAGCACTCCTAACCCAATTGTATCACCCATTCGACCTCATTCTATATATATAATTGCATGTATGAATTTATTAAATTTATTTGGCCTTCGAAAATATTACTGTGAGAAAGATTTTATGGTAGAATATCTCTTTTTATTCGAATATATTAAAAGGATGTTCATACCTTCGTTGTTAATATGCATAGAATACTTTTGAACATTTTGAACAGATTTGCTTTATTGTGACATAATAGTATCGAAACTGAACGCAGCCTAAATTTCATAAATTATGTTTTATTTTTTATATATTCTTTATATATGATTATGTATTCTGTGTTGTATATTTTAAATTTTATAAATTATATAAAGTTTTTCGTATTAAATAACTTACTAAAATTAAACTGCTTTAATTTTGGCATTGACATAAATTTCATAAATCTAGATTTAAAAATTTCATAATATTAATAAATTTCTTTTGGTTTATGGAAACATAAAAAACATAGCAGGTTAATACATCATGTAAAATTCAAATAATATTTCTGAATTAATATTAATTTTTAAAATTCTTTTTGAATAACGAAATTGTTTATAGCACAATTCACAGTAAAATAAGTGTTCCTTGATTATTTGAAGTTTTATTTCTATTAATAAAAGCATTCTTTTCTAATCTATATTACTCATAAAATTTAAAACTTATAAAATTATTTTCGCGCACTTAAATTTTCGTTCTAAAGTAGAAAATAATTGTACATTTTATTATTTTTATCAAAAGAATTGAAAAGAAGCATTTCTTCTAAATCTTTGGTCGATGTTATTTCTTTTTTTGCTGATAATCTAAAATTCCTCGTATTACAAATAACATATAATTTGAGAAAATAATATTCTAGAATAATTATTGAGACAATTAAATTTCGAGTAGTTGCAGCAGCAATAAGTGCAATCAAATTTTTTAAATCGCCAATTGCTATTAAAATTCATATCGACAATGGCGTTACATAAATTCTGGTAAAAACGACGAAAAGAAATGGTTCATTAGGGTGGTGGTATCATTCAACGTGCTACTTCATAGTAACATCGTTTCTCGATAAAAATTGTTTCTCAGAATTGTGAACAAACTTCTCCAGAACGTGCATTGGGGATGGTATTGCTTATTTGAATAGAATGGCGATTATCTGAGCATAAGTAACACCTTTTCCAAAGAAAGATCATGTCGCGAGTGTAACAAAGTAACCGTGCCTCGTTGAGCTGAGCACTGAATCTAAATATATGCGACCCTATTGCTAACTGAAAAATATTTTCTCGTTAGAATAAAGGTGATGTCGTTTCAGATTCTTCTTTTTTCCGTACACTTTGCATCCTTTTCCAAAACAATAATTCTTAAATAAGTAGAGAAAAAGTGTTACGAAACACCGTATTGTTACGATTAACCCTGTTCCTTACTGAATAGGTTCAGTCAAGTTTGCCTTTTCTTGTGAAATTTTCCTGTGTCAACTTACAAAAATCATGTTTAGAAACAAATCCTGTATATTTGCCACCCGAAATTTCTTGCACGAACTTTGTAAACAATCTCCAATGTTGTCAGAGACAGGTTTGTTTGTGTATAATAACAAACCTAATAATCGAATCGCAAGATGTTTCCAATAAAAATTATAGGTGTTAAAAACATCTATCAAATGAGATGCCAGCAGAATAGTTAGATAGATGTCATCCAAAATAGCACTATCTTCAATTGTCAATTATTTATGTAAAATTTAGTATACAGAGTTGAAACTTTGTGAAAATATAGTTTTTATCATTCGGAGTTTAAAGGCGTGCAATATTTCATCCCTAAATATTTATTAGTCTTTACAAAAAACTATTTAGCAACTAAAAAGGCGTTTTCGTGAAACTTAACTTCTATAATTTTCAGAAGTCGCATAGCAACTGGTGGGTGCTTTTTCTATTATTGAAGAGTTGCACAATCATGTAATTCTTAATTTACACATGATTGTAGGATATGTTACTAAGTTTTTATATATGTATGATTAATATTCTGGAATAAAACTTCTTCTATTAGAATTCGTTATTTAATAAAATTATGAATCGATAAATTTACTGCGAACTCATTTTATAAATTATTTCGAAAAATTCTCTTCTATTACGATTTATAATCTGATGTAAGTTCCTATATTCGATCATTTACTTAGAAAAATGTGTTGCAGAACGTACTTGGTATGCTTATATATCTTCCTAATAAAAGTTTCTAGAAATTATTACACGAGTTGATTCGCAGAAATTCGTTTTCCTTTTAAAACCAGCTATTTCTTAATTAAAGGCAGCCAATTAAAGTGGTGAACGTCTGATCAGTTGTATTTATTTTATCAATGCCATGAAGCGTGTTTGGTTATGTAATTAAGGATACTAATTAAAATCCTGTCGATCACGATGCCAATGACCACGAAGTTTTTGAGAGGCTACCAGTTTCTCAATCAAAATATACTTTCCATTCTTCATCGTTGATCATCATACAATTAATCCTGCACTTGATCGAAAGGAGCTGGCTGAAAAGTTTCTCTAAATATTATTTCTGCAATTTAACTCTTGTAAATAATACCCCAGTGTTAATTAACAGCTATATAATATAAATTTTAATACAAAGAGTGCAAATTTATAGAAAATTTTACATCTTTAGAATTTCATTTTTATACAAATGTTAAAATCCTATTTATGACACAGACTATTGTGAGTTGTAGCAGAACGTGGTACTTACAAATCATTAGACATTCTCAGATATTTTCTTAATATTTATAATACGTACATATATCGTAGTAAAATTATTATATACGTAATATTACGTATACGTATATTATATGTAATGTATTCAACTCGTACAATCTTTCTAACTAATCAATAAATCGATAACTTTTGTTGTAACTTCTCAGTAAAATATCGTTTATCAAAATCAATGTCCAACATCGCTGCTAAAGAAACTAGAGAAATAAACGCAACATAAATTATCAGTTACTTGTTAATTTGTTAATTATTAAAAAAAATTTTTCATCTATTTTCTGTAAAATTCGTTTTCTCCAAACTTGAGCAGTTTCATAATTTTGTCATTGAAGAAGAGTATCTATGCATGCAATAGGTGTTTTGTCTCTCTTAGGTGCCGCTTGTTTCTCATTCGCTTCGCTAAGGAAAAATATAATTGTTTTCTAATTACGTTTTTGATTTATCTTCCCTTTCGCAATCAATAGATAGAAACACTTGGCCGTATCAAAACATGAAAGCGGTGTATTACAAACTTCCGGAAGTTCTTTTACTATATCGAAGATCCTCATACAGTGCGCGACAACCGTGACGTTAGTTAAAGTCCTCATTTGAAGAAAAATTGTTGCCTCAAATTTCTAACCGATTAAGTAAAAATTCACAGAATATCTACTTACTTTTCTATATCTATAGATGTTCCATTAAATTTATTAAGAATAAGTATTTTATTTATCATTAATGATAAGGTATCAATGTTTTTCATATTATAAATAATACAAAATAGATCAAGGATATACAAGTATTAATTGTAAAAATACAAAAAATAAGAAATTTTCGAGTAGGTATTATTTTTAGGTAATAATTTTCAAGTAATGATTGACAGGTCAAGAGATATTCAGGTAATATTTTGATAATTATTGGGAATAGGGATGACCTCACCGATTTTAATAACCTTGAAATACTCTGATCAATACTCTGAACAACTGTTTTCTATACATATTTCTGTTACTCGCTCATAGTTTTCAGATATTCAAGATATTCGCAAAAAACTTGAATTAGATTTAGGTTATGATTACGCTTCATTGTGGAGTAAGTTACTGCATTTTTATATAGCTCAAATTAAACTTAACCCACTGATAACAGAGATAACTATTTTTAATATTATATAAATGAAAAAGAAATAACAATGGGTTGTAGGTTGGGCCAGAGTAGTGTCCGGTCACTGCACCGTTAGCTATGCTAGCGTGAAATAATTCTCGATGAATATATTGTATGAAATGTTGCACTTTAGTTCGATCATCAATTGTTTAAAAATGCGAAAAATATCTATTGTCATTGAAAAATTGTTCACAGAACAAAAATTTATAAAGTACATTGTTATATGTACAGATTTAATATTATTATTAAACATAAATTGTTTTATAACTTGAAATATATTGGCAAGATTAATATTCTGAACAACTTTTTCCTATAAACCGCTCGACTTTAGTTTACAAGATTATTGTAATTGATGAGGCCGCCCCTATTAAAAATTGTATATAAATGATAGAAATTTTAGAGATAGAAAAATTTTCTTTGACTTTATTTTAAAGTACACGTATTAGAAATTGTAAGGAAAGTATAACAGATTATAGTATGGATGTACATCAAGCAAATAAGGAAGCCTTTTCTATATGAAAAAAAGTGTAGTTACTTCCGCTTCAAACAATTAATAACAAAATCATAGAGGTTATTAAAAGTAATATTTAGAAAATAGCGTAGATGTTTGGGTCTTGTTAGAAACATTAAACGTTGCTGACACCATATTGTATTCCAAACATTACAATTTTTTAATCTATTTATAAATATTTTTAGTACTTTAACTCTGGCACCTTATATAAATTCTCCTGATTACGATTCAATTAACGGTACCTCTGATACAATTAATTTCCAAAGTATTTAATATTACAGTACGATGTACAGTGCGATGCTATCGATTGCATCTTCATTTAATAATATACGGTGACTACGAAAAGTATTTCGACTCAATTGTATTATATTTACATACTAATTGATTGAGTTCAAATATATTAAATTTCGTATCATTTAGTAGAACTTTTGTACGATTAGAAAAATTCATTGGAGGAATAAGAGTTCAATACTTTTTGTAGCCATAAATGTAGAAATATAGAAATTCATTATCCAATTTCTGTATTAATAATTCAATTTCAATTAACTTATTAATAATAAATTTTATAATAAAACAACATAATACAGTTGTTATCAGTTTTAGAATTAAAAAAATAAAAGAAATGTTATAAAATGAAGCACTTGGGACATTTAAAAAAAATACTAAATTTTTGTGTAATGCGAAAATTATGCAATTAAATATTAATTAAATAGTTATTTATTTAATTCCCATTTAACTTCGGCTCGTTAGTCTTTTTTAATTTGTTTTTATTAACATACTTGTACTACTGTAAATAACCTCATAATTTTCCGGATGTTATCAAATCTCATAAATCAAAAGAAAATCTGACACAGTAACTACTTCTTTAGTACTATCAGAAAACAAACTCATTGATCTTCCGTTTAATGATGAGAATATATATACAATATGTATTAGTGAAGCAGATTTTAATGAATTACAATTATAAATTATAAAATATAGCAGCGCTCAAATAATTAATCAGAGTCTTTTTGCACAATAATTTACGTAATAAATGAATTAAATACAAAAATATCACATTCTCACGTGCACTCGCTCAATATAACGAAATACGTTAGAACGTAACGGAAGGAAGAAGAGCAAGACAATAACCCCGTCACACTGTGCAACACAGGAACAATCTACAATCCTCCACTTTTCTGTATTTAATCCTAATCTTTTTACTTTATTTCTTGTCTCGGCATCATAAAGCAGCGGTATTGGCATATATATTTATATGCCTCCCATACAAATTTCCCAGACAAATATGCATATTTTATATTTTATGTCTACATGCCTAGCACACTAGTTAAATTTCGCCATTAACGCTAATAATATCTTTATTATGGAAAAATTTGCTATTGAGAAGTGCGTTTTTGTATAATAAATTCCTTTCATCCATGAGAATCACTGGTTTAACCTCATATCTCATAATTTTTGTTTCGGAGTCCGTTTGGCTTTACATACCCACTTCAATCGATAGCTGTCCTGTTCTTTGGTAATTCCCTTATTTACTATATCTTTCTGCTTTCCAAAGTGCCGAGTTCCTCCTGTATGACGTATTTCCATTTTTCTGCCTATGACGAGCTCATTACTTCTGCTAAACTTTGCTGCTCTATTAACTACGCAAAATGTGCTTTAATGTCACTCTCCATTTTCTTACTCTCAATGTCGGTACCCTGCTGTCAGTCTCTTTCGGATGCTCCTTCCGCACAGAGTTCTTGATAATTTTTCTTGGCCTGCCTGACTTTCCTGACTTTTTTTAGGTATACTGCCTTCACTATTCCTGTATTTTCTTTGTTTTGTATGACGTTCATTTCCTTCTGTGATAGTTTTCCTATGGTATCTAATTCTTTCTATGGCATCGCAATTATATTAAGGTTTTCGGTAGTTGATTTGTACATTCATCGTTTGATCATGCCTTGATTAAATCTTCAACTTTAATTATTTCTTTTATATATCCACTCGTGTCCTATCTTTTCTTCGACGAACTTTATATATTTGATTGTAATCATATTTTGCATTGTAATTGACGGTATACTACACAACTTAGCATATGCTGGGCAGCTATGTACTCTTAAATGCTGTATACTTGACGTATGACCAGTTAATAATGTACGTTGCTGTTGTCACTGCTCCGGCCCAAAACTTTTGAGATAAACAAGCTGACGTGAGCATTGATCTTGTCATGTCAGTATTCTATTAATTCTCTTTGCGACGCCATTCGTGATGTTTCCACATCAGACTTCTCGGGTCTTGTGCCTAGCTCTCTAAAATAAGTTTCTATATCTTCGTTGCAGAATGCATTGTCTGTCCTGAATCTTTTTACCTTTTTGTTCTATTCTCATTTCGCTTTGGACATGTAATCTCTGATATGCGTTTGTGCTTCATCTTTGGCCTTCATGCATTTGACAATAGTTTTTCGAGAAAAAAGCATCAATAAGTGTATTACATTTATATTTTATTAAATATCTGCTTTCATCTAATGAGTTGACTAATAAATGACCATAAATGCCGGAATGTATTAACTCACATACCTGATTCACCTGCCTTTCCTTCAATTTGTGAGATTTGTGAGCTTAATATTGACAGGGGTTTTCAACACTACGCTTTCTATGCACTTTGTTTTGAAATTGTACCATTTTGTTCTGCTCGGTCTGCTATCGTGTTCATTTTTGAGTATAATTCATGAAAGTCTATGAACTATTCTCTTCTTTTGCATATGGTGCATGTATCCACTATTTAAAAGCCTTTTATCATATGCACGCTATCCTTACAGATAAAGCACATCGTCGATTTCATCTTGTCACTGCACAGTTATGTTTCTTCTTAACCACTCTTTTACCAATGTGCAAAGCTTTTTGGGTATTTCACCTTCAATTTCCTTCAGTTTCCCCTTGACATCTTCATATTACATTCAATCAATAACACTCTTTTTACTTCAACTGGAGTGAATCTACCGTCCTGTAAATATGTTAATTGCATATTTAGGTTCTCGTAACTATACGGAAAATCTGTTAATAAAGTATCTATATGCTACGTCTTCATCGCTTACCTCCCTCCCTCCCTTTCCGCAGGTTGATCGCGGCTATTTTAATTTTGGCTAGATAAGCAGGCATGTTTTTATCATTCTTCATTTTTAGATGATAAAATTCGTTCTTTAGTCGCAAAATCCGTATTCTGGATTTTAGCTGGTGGACTTATTCTAATATACGTCACGTTTCATGTGCACTTAAATATTCTTCTATATGGACCTGTTGATTTGCCTCCACATTTAAGCCAATTCGTCTTATTTTCACTTGCGATATCAACTACTCTGTGGGCTTCTGTGGCATTCGGATTCAATTAGATATTAGCCAAACCAGGTCTAATAGTGCTTTGTCTTTCCGGTACCAATTCATCTCGATTTTCCACGATCGATAATTATTGTTTGATCGTTTCTTCACCCAAATTTCATTTTGGTTTTCTTGAAGTACTTCATTACAATCTTTTTGTATAATAGATATATTAATATATTATAAATAATAAATAACTTAAATACAAAAATATCACTGAACTACATGGACTCTCGTATGATGGTATACCGAACTATGTTAAAACAAAACTGAAGTAACAAAGAAAGACATATGTATTTGTATACATATGTATTTCATTGAGTCAAAAGGAATGCAATTATTAATACTAATAATTAATAATTTTGTGCAAAAATTCAATTTTTATGTATGTTCATCGATTACTCAACATTGGATTAAACTATTGGATAGAACCTTTTGCATCTTTGATAAGTAGTTCACCGATCGATCCCGTTTGCAAAATTTCTCCAATTTTTCCTCGTTATAGTTAACAATGACAATAGTTCGTTATTGCAGGGAATTTTTTGTTTATCAATTTCATTTACGCGTGTTTAATGATTGCTCTGCAATAGTTAGACTGATATCGAGATGATTTCAAAGCAGTAGTCGGAGCGAACGGTTTGAAATTCCATTTCTCAATATAGGCTTCAACTTATGTTTCCATAAGAGGAAATATTATTCTACGGTTTCGTTTTTAAGATAAGTCTACTTTTATTGCGAAATGATATGTGACATACTGTTAAGTTATATAAATATGCTTTCTTATCATTATTTGAGATACAATATCTGTGGCGGAATACAGTTGATTGATTCCTTATTCGCTTGCGGGGTTTCACAATATTTCATTCATTAGTCATAATTAAAATTCAAATAAATAAGAAATAAAAAGGAATAAAATATCGCATTATCAATGACAATGGAAAATATTTTACGTTGGTCCTGTAATATTGATCATTTGTTACTAAAAAATATAAAATAAAAGGTTTTTCGTCAAAAAAATATCGACTTCAAAAGGCGCTAAAGAGTATGAAATAATTTCTATTTTATTTGTATTTTAGTTAGACACATAAACAATAACGGCTAGGTCACTTATTTACTTACTAAAGAGTATACTAAGAATATTGCAACCTTCTCGAAAATTTGAATAATATAAATACAAAAAAGTTGAAATTTGTTACCATAAGAAGCATTTTACGGCACTTTGCGCCGCTTTTGATATATTTAATATGCTGTTTATTGAGTAAATAAATAATCCAACTGTTGTTGCATATGTGTCTAACTAAAATACAAATAAAATAGAAATTATTTCATACTTTTTAGCACTTTTCGAAGTCGATAGTATTTTCTTTGAAAAGCACCTTTTATCCTCTATGAGTTTTGATTTAGAAAGTATGTTATGCAAATTGTTGGTAACATAAATTTAATTTTGATTAAGGTTTTGACTTCATACTAACCAAACAATTTTTTAAGTCATAAATTATTTTGATATTTATATTCAAGAATTTCTTAACTTTAGAATTGATAATTCTTATTATACTTATAATTTATAAATTGTAATTGTTGGGAGAATGCATTTAATTAGTATGGAAATTACTTTGATTAATTATATAGTTTTTTGAAGAAACTACTTGTGTTTGACGTTGTATTTGGAAAATGGCATTCCATATGTACCAACTTAATAAAAATACATGTAGTAAAAATAAAATTCAAATGATACAAATACAATTAAATTACGATAGGTATTAGGTTGTTCCGAAAGTTTCTTTCGTTTTTTAAGGAAATAACAGATGCACAACATTTTTTGCTGTATATTATTTTGTGGAATTATGTATAACCCATTGTGTAGTAATAGAACAAAAACGAAAGAAATTGTTGGGACAATCTAATATAATAAAAGTAATAACAAATGTCCGAAGAATCAAATTTCTACCAATTTCATAGAAATTCGTAAGCGTATAATCTTGTCATACCCTCGAACAAATCCTCTACAATTAGACAGTGCATACATTTTGTAGCATTTTTATTCGCTAATCTATGGTGACAATGTGCAAATATCCTTAACGAACAGTATTATGTTCGAACACTGAAAGACTTCTCGAAAAAAAGTGAAAATGTCAAACTTATCACGCGTCGACGACCTAGAGAAGAGTCCTCAATGGACCATTCTCACCAATGAAATAAATGGTCTGGAACAACTATGTCGCTTGAACAATCATCGTCATCCTAGACGGCAATCATTGAGATATAATTATCATCGATATTCGATGCCTCAGATGCAAAAAGCAACATCTGTTTGGATAGAACCTAGTAACGAATTGAACGAAGATTTTCAAGGAAACTATGAATTTTCAAAACATAATACTGGAGAGACATATCGATGGAACTGGAGACCGAAGACAGAATTCGAAAGAACTTATTTTTTCTATGATTATAATCAAGGGAATCTTCAGCATGACACGCAGAAAGATTATACTCCTCTTCATTGTAATAAATCTTTAAGTCAAAATGTAAATACTCAAGAATCCAATGAATATCAGACATATCATAGTTCGTTGCTCCGATCAGACCGATCCCTAAACTCTTTCAACGAGGGCAGCTGCGCACAGATTTACAATAGGATTTATGACAACGAGCCTGCTTATAGTGGAACCAGAGAAAGACTGCACGAGATCTTCGAGCACAACAGATACTTGAGAAGAAAGTTCTTCTCCAGCATACCAGACAACGATGCGACCAATCATATTGGTGACTTTCCAAAGGAACTTGGGAACAAAAATCCCAGTTCGCCGTTGAAATATAACGGATTCGGAAGTACAGAAACCATCACCAGTCAGAGCAATCAGTCATCCTTAAGTGGCAACGACAGGAAATCTAGGTGTCAATCGAACGTCACTACTCTTGGGGCCGAGGAAAACATTTGCAACAGCGAATTCTCTCACAAGACCAGTCATTCGAAGAGCAGTTCGGTAAACGTGGATCACATGCAAGACGGACGCATTATGTCGACAACGAAAAATGGAAAATTGTTAGTGAACATTGAATCAGAAAATGAGGTATGTCAAGTGAACGAATCTACGGGCTTACGTAATGCGGTTTCTATGAAAAATTCTGCTCTAAATAACAGTTTAGTACTTAGCCAAAGATTCAATTCTATGGATAATTCCAAGTATGATTTAGATGATGTTAAACAACGTGATACAGTTAGTCAATGCGAATCAAATGCATGGACGTGCTATCAACATAACTTGGAATATAAAAACGAGAGTAAATATCAAAATGAAGGACGCGAAATTAATGGTAGTAATGAAAAAATTGATCAACTTTCGAATTCTCAAACGAATAAGAAGTATAAGACAAAAGATATACTTCAACAGCGGCAAGAAACAAACAAAACTAATAAATCTGAGAAATACGAGTCCTTGAGCAAGAATCAAAATAAAGATGTGTATATTTCAAATCTAAAGGGGCAAGAGATAAATATAGAACCTGAAGATTCCAAATGTTCGTATCGATTGCAGGATAATTACAAATTAGTAGAAAATACCGTAGGATCGGACTTGTCCATTTCTGAGACCAATATATCAAATGGAACGCCATTTAACGAAGATAAAACTTGGATGAAAGATAAATTCACTTCACGAGCAACAAATAGATGGGATTCTTTACAAAATCTTTGCATATCCCTACCAAATTTGTCTTTTTACGAAAAAACGTCAAATTGTTCGGATAATAATTTTACGAATAACTTAGCAACAAATCTATCCCTTCAATGTGATTTGAAATCAGGAACAAAATCTGAACTATTAATGAACATCCCAAACGAACAAGGCAGACAAGAAAACAAAAAGACTCGTAGATATTTCGCGTCACAGGTCGATCTACCAAATACTTGCAGAGAACCAACGAGCTTAACTCTACGAAGAGTGAAAATAACAAAAGTACCACCTCCTCTGGACTTGTTCAGAGTGAACGAAAAGTACGAAGAAATGGAAGCTTTTGAGAGGAAACAGTTGAACACGATGAACGTGTCTCCCGTTCAAAATTACGATCGTCCTGTAGAAGGTCAGGCGATTATCATTCAAGACGAATGTTCCCCCGATGACAATCGAGGAGACATAATCTGTAAGCAAACGAAATCTAAAAAAATTTCCTGTCTTGATGAATGGCGGGTGGTAGCTGCGTCTGAAAGTGGAAATTATCCTCGGAGATGTAATTTGGAACAATCTCACCAGACGAAGGAGCATTCACCGAACCAACAAGATTTACATAAATCCTACGAGGATTTAACTATGATGAAGGATCTACAATCGCCACAACTGATGTCTAATTGCAAGAACTCGATAATCGACCTACGAACAAGTGGTTCTAAGACAAATTTTGAGCAAAGTACACAGGTGGCTGAGCTCGAGATGTTTCAAGGAAGAAGTAGCGGGGCCTCTTTATTCGATCATATGAATTTGATCAACGGACCACAAGCTAGGAGCGGAAGCACGCTTCCCTCGGTTTACGGGCCGATTCCGTACAGTCAGTAAACATGCGCATAATATTTCTGAAGTAATTCTTTTTCTGCTATAAATATCCGGGGTAACGGTAGGATCGTCTTTTGCGCGTCTCTTCTTTTCGCTCTCTTCTTCTTCTCTCTCTTCCTGCTTTTCTTGTCGTTACTAAACGTTTAGAGTATATTTCTTGATCATAAGTATATCCACTTGTGATAATGAAGATGTAATATCTAATGAGAGGAAAGTGATGCTTTAATGATGATAAACATGGAGATTTTAGCCGTATAGGATACGAAAGAAAGAGTGGGAAATTATTCTTTTTTTCATGTTTTATTGAAGATTTCAATTGTATAAGATATTAAAACAGGAATGGGATAGAGGAAGATAGAGGAAGATATCACTCGTTTGCAACAAAGATGAATACATCCGGTTACGTATTCAGTTTGGCTACTATAGGGAAAGTAAATATATTTGTATGATATTCTGGTTGGTTTAAACGTGAAATTTTTATTTGTTTGTTGATATCAACTTAAAGCGTTTGTGGACGATTTTAAGAATATTTTTCGCGATAGAAAAGGATATTATGATTGGATTGGACGATTGGAGGATATTATGATATCATCTTAAATAATATAACAAATATTGGTATACATATATGTATATGGTAATTGGTATTGTAATATAATATTAATACAATATTAATATAACATATAATGTGAGGAAATGGTATTAAAGTTATGGAAACCTTTTCTTGAATTTTGGGTATATTTTAAAATATAAAAACATATTAATTAACACATTCACGGATAGTAATTTTATAGAAATTCTAATGTAGAAATTTATATGTTTTTTTAATTAAAGCAAGGATAAGAAATTGAAGAATGCGTGCGCGCGTTTTCTTGCTATCACTAATTCAAATAAGTACAAGACATTCTCTTTTTCTCCATTGATAATTGGCGTAGCTAAACTCTCCTGTACAATAATTTATCAACTGATAATATAAACGAATCAAAGAGTTGGAAATTATAGATTATAGACTCTTTCTTAATAAGTTTATAATTTTCGTTGAAATAGATTGATCAGAAGACGTTAATTTATAAAATTTATTATGGCTATACCTTTGTTATGAAAAAACGTACTGTTACATCAACGGTCGTTAACAAATTACGATAAGATAATTTAAAACAAGATAAAATTATATGGTTTAACATAGATATCATTATTGTGAATATTGAAACTGAATCAAATTACAAAAAATATGTTTCTTTGTACTCTTTATCATATTGAACTATATGTCATATATATTCTTTGATACTACTTTTTAGATTTCCTACAAATACTTATTCGGTTAAACTAATTAATTATTTAAATGATTAAACGGGTGAATCATTCATCTTGTCGTTGTTTCGTTTCTTCTTGTATATAAAATTCGATATTTAATAGGCCATGCAGCATCATTATTATTATTTGTTTTTTGCAAATCTAATACCTTAATTCATTCAAGAAAATTATTCACTGTAATTGTTGAAGATAGATGTATTATATATGTAGTGTATTTTGTTTCAACACAGTCCAGGAAATAAATGTAATCATGATGGTGAAATATCTTATAGCTGGTCAGAGATTCATCAGACCGAAACGCATCGGTCGTTTACACATAATTTGTACCACAAGCTTTCCCACCTTTTCTCTTTTAAATCTGCACGTCAAATTTTGCTGTTCATTTAATCAAGCAACAATTATTTTCTTTTTCTATTATTCCTATGTTATATGTATATACATTTGAGTTCAATATAGTTTTCAAATATCAATTTAGATTGAAATAAACTATTATTGAATTTGACGTTTCCATTATACAACACGTTTATGTGTATGTGGGTGTATTTGGGTGTGTCACTTTGGGAATGGATATTGTAATAAAAAGCTAAAAAAATTTTCAATTACAATTTGAAAATCTATTTGTTTATTTTCAAGTTTTGAATGGTATTTAAAATAACTTTAAACGGAAAATGGTTCATTGTCATTTTGGGTTTATAATGTAAACATAATATAAAATTTGAAATTCTAGTTGTAGAATATGTAGAAAATGTTATGTAAGGTGTTTTGCGTAAAAAATATTTTATTCATTGTTTTAATTGATTGTAACAGATTTAATCTCAGTTTGATTCTCAGTCAAAAAAAAGTAATAATAATATCGAAGGTTATATAACTATTATTTAATAATTAACGGTAAAGTTAGGGGCTTTTGATATGTACTTGAATGTACTATACATAATTAATTCGAATTAATTATTTACATTATAGTAATTAGAGAATGAAAATAAAAAAATATATAATATATAATCATATTTTTGTTTCAATAAAAACAATATATTATAGTTATGTATGATGTGTTACGAGCCGAAAAGGGTCGGGTTATTTCTAGGTTACGAAATTGTTCGTGCAGCTGATCCAGTATTGTTAATCGCATCAGTAGCCGAAGGATATAAGCGGTGGGATGAGCTGACGTACAGCTAACGTCGAGAGCTCTAAAATGTTGGTTATTGTGGGCAAACCGACGTGTCGCGATACGATGTATGGTTAACACCGTGAGCCGCAGGAAACGTTATGAGCCGGCTTCGTAACATTATTAACAAATACGCGATACGCCTGGAGCAGATATAATGTTGAAGGTTTTCTGAATTAGGACCACAAGGAATTAAATAAGATTGACTTGATTAAAGTCTCAATTTCAAAACTTTTTCAGCATCCAATTTTTTAGCTTATCAGGAAGATTGAAGACTGTAGAAGAAGACCTCGATAACACGCATTTCTTATCTTTTCTGGGGAAGCAGTTTTAAAATTCAGTACATTGTTATGTTCAATACTAATGTTATCAAAACTGTCTTTTGATTTGATTTTAGAGTTAAATATGTGTTCCTTCATCTTCTTTAAGGTCTTCAAAATGTTATTCATCATGATACTAGCATATTAAAGATATTAAAATATTGTTTCTTTTAACTCTTTCCAATCATAATTTCTGAGGGTATTGGACTCCCTAAAGTTGCAATGCCGGACAATATCTAGGCTTTGACCCGAAAAAGTTAATAATTGTATCCTTAGCTTCCACAAAACTTTGTCAATTTATGAACTATTTTTATGAAAATCGTACATTTTTAAACCTAACAGATCGTCTTCATTCTCAATTATGTTATATTAAATTCTGTTTAATTATAGAACGGCATTACAATCAGTAAATCAACAAAAACATTGTTTTTCTTCTACGATTTCTAACTATTTTTTTTTTTTTTAATTATTAATAATGGACATACCTTTATTTCGGATAATTTTACGAAGAAGACATAATGTATTAAAAGTTAGGTCCCCTTTTACTGAAAATAGATAGATTGATCATTTAATTAATTAATAACTCGTTAAAGTACAATATCATGTAACATTAAGCGCTGGAAATGAGTGCGAATGTGGAATATTGAGCGTGGCACTGTTAATAACAACATTGTAAAGAATCATTAATGAAATAGAAAACAATATAGAGATAGTAAATATCTTCGAAGCAGCAGAACTGCATTAGTTGGTATTTTAATCCACTCAGCACTTATATATAACTATAGTTAGCATGTGCCTCGCAATTCGCAATAGTCTAAACGTAGACTCGTATTAGTACACGCACGCGCAATCTGTGATTCTCTCGTGTTCACCAAATCTAGCCTACAGTTGCATTCGCTTTATCAGTCGTGTGATCTCGCTGACCGTTACGGATATACGCGCGTCGTGCATATAATACTTTCGCCTCCAATTCGTAAATAAATTTTTGCAACCCTTTGTATACGAAGGTGTCCATTGTAGAAAACGCTTAAGAAGCAGACTCAGGGATGAGTCTAGGTAGTTGACACGTCACTCATTTGCATCGATTGCTTACGCTTTGATGTAATATCACAGTAACTGTTTCTTATTTCATCCTGTATACAGACAACATTTTTGTATTACTTCTAGTTTATGATCTTTCTTTCTTTCCTTTTTTGAGGTTAGGAAATCTGCATTATCTTCATATATTCTTGGATATGTAGTAATAAAGTATTTCGTGAGAAAAGGGATTTATTGTGTGTGTATGTGGTTAGTCTACCAAAAGTGATATTTATTGAAAGATTTTTTTTAATTCGTTGTTTACAGTCGCGTCAAAATCATAAATTAAATTTTATCATATATAGAAAAAATTGTTTTATTAAAAAAATTCTAATACTTATAATATTTGACTAGAATTTATTATGTTATACTTAATTGTTTAATATAAAACGAAGAAATTTATTGTGTCTTTTGTTTATTAAAAATTACTGGAAATATATGGTTTATCTGGATAAATATTAATAAATATTAATTCAAAATATGTATATTCATAGTCTGATCTGACATAAAGTGAAACATTGACGTTCTACACGTGAAACATTGCGCATGAGAGATAACATAGTTATCATTCGTATTTGAATATTCTTCTAAAAGATTCCTATTCTATGAAAAAAAATTATTATTATTATATAATTATCAGCGACGGATTACCTAATTCTACATTATTCTAAATACGCGAAGCTTCGCGAAAAATAGAAATTCGAATGAATATATTTAAGTATATATTCTCCCATAGTGACGTTAATAACTTCGTAATTGATATGAATTGATGTAAAAAAAGAAGAGCTCCACATGCCAGCTAAAATTTAAAAAATTTTCCTGTCTTTTATATTATGGAAACGAAGTCCAGTCTTGTCAAAAAAAAAAAAATATTTTTTCTGTTGATTAATTCGGAATGGTTAATTTCTATGTTTAATTTCAAAGTAGGAATAAAATTTTTTAAAATTTAAATTATTCTCTTCTAATTTAATCAAATAGAGAGGAGCAGAACTTTAGATCAATAATTGCTAGAAATGTTAGCCAATATATGATGCAAGTTGTTATTAGTCTAATAGAAATCGCAATTTATTTTCAAACTATTTAATAGTTTTTTCCCTATGTCGACTTCTCCTCCAAATTTTCTTCTCTAAATAATTAAAATTTTCTTTGTGCGAACTAAGAAGTCGTATAAATCCCTGTTGTAGGAACTAAACGTGTCATGATCTCAATGTGAGTTAAACCACTATCCTTTATCTGCAATCCAATTTTTCGCATACAAAGCCGGTCTTCCGCCCTTGTATTTTCTGCATGCCCTAAAAATTTCGAGAGAATCGAATCTAAAGACGTTCATGAAGTCACTGTTTGTATGAGAAATATGCGCGTCAGCAAAGATCACAAACCGAAATGAGATCTATAAAATAGAATTTTTGTATTTTTCCACAAAAGTCCCATTTTTTGTATTCAGACGTGTTAACATATGTAGATATAATAAACAATACTGATGATATTTAATGGTAAACTTATGCTGTATGGTAATGGTAACACTTATGCTGTTGCTATTCGTTGGCAGTTGCCTGTAACGGTCAGAGACTTAAAAGCTTTCCTTTCTGTTTAATTTTCTATTCCTCCAGTATGTATTGATCGAGTCAGGGCGCTTCATAAAGGTTTATTGCTTGTTATGTAAGAACCGCGGAATTCCCGTGCAGGCCTTTACGGGTTGCACCGTGTGTGGCAACTTTTGATATTCATATCAAACACGTTCAGTTTATATACAGTCCATTTCAAATAAATCTCACAGTTTTTTCGTATTGACAAAATGATCTTTGCCAATCTTTCATTTTACTGGTAAATAATCTTTTCGATGAGAAATAATCTTTGCTCCTACATTCTTTCGAGCCCAGGTCCTCGGACATTCTGTGATCTTTTCATGCCTAGGGTCTCAAACATAAATAATAGAGGATTGAAGTAAATATCTAGCTAGAATCAGAATTTTTAATTATACGAATTTTAAGAAAAATAATTCTTCGTTGAATTCATGAATTTTTACAAGTTGAAAATAAACTTTAGAAGATTTAAATTATTGCACGTACTTTAATGATAACAAACCCTACTATTAACATATAATATGTAAATGAAACTATTACATTATTAATATTAAAGAATAACATATTTTATACAAAAATAAGATACTTATTCTATATAAAGGATTATTCCAATATATACATATATTCCAATGTACATAATATATCCAGGAGGCACGCGGTGGGAAGGTTAGGAAACTAGCGCCGTTTGGATTTAATAAATTCTGTAATATATGATAACATCTGATACAAGCGAAATAGTATATAGGAAGTGAAGTAAAAAGACTACATACATATAGATAAATACATAGTGTATCTCTAATGGTAATTATGATAATGGCGAGTATTGTAATGTAAATATTTACCCAGTTAATGTAATGTTTTGTATTTCAACATTTCCCTGTTCTTCGAATAGTAACATACAAAATAATTATTACAATCATAATCATATCAAATTATAGCGGGTAAGTTCTTCATATGTTTATGTCAAATATATTTGAAACATTATAGATTATAATTATCGTTGTGTGGGAGTAAAGAGCATTATCATCATGTTCGCTCTATGGAGCAATATTTTAACCTTTGTCAGAAAAATAAAATTGTTTCTACATTTGAGTTTTTAGATATAGAAAGATGCCCGATAACTTCATGAAGTTGTAATTGTGATTGTAATTGTGAACTATATCATGATAATCAAGTACATTAAATTGAAGGATTGAGTTACGGTTTTGTCTACTCGCTTACAAGTATAAGTACTTAGTGTGGATTTCACTCTAGTATTTACCATAAAATACCACTCATCTCGTTCGTTTTTCCACTTTATTTTTTAGAAGAACACAACATGATAAGTTTCTTCTTGATGATGTCGCCTGAACTTAAAGGAAGAATCTTGTCAAAACTTTAAATAACCATCATCACTTAACCAGAAATTTCTATAACCACTAAGTTAAAAATTAATGATAAAAATCAATTTCAGTTAAACTAGTTTTAATTCATACAAAAGCTATGACATATATACATGATATATATCATTTATATGTCGGGTTCACATTATAATTAAGGGCGCGTACGAATCTTCATTTGGATTAGACATTGTTATTGCGCAATAGAGAAGGTATTTACTAGTACAAATATGATTATTACAGAATTTGACAAGTAACCGCCGTGGTAACTAGATACTCAAGATGCTAATGACAATGATCTTGGGTTCAATAACGAATCCGCGGCCAACGGGATAACGAATATACTTTCTTCCAAAGTCTAAGTCGGACTCGTTGTTGAAACGTGAAGTACCCACTGATCGTAAAGACGTTGTTTTCCTTGCTGACGAGATGCTGCAGAGGAAAATCATAATGGGGTGTGTCTCAGGGCACGAGATCATCGGATTCGTCGAGAACAACCCTCGTTCAGAAAGTGAGGGAAATGGACGTTGCTGTTAATTGGTTAATTTCTATGTTGGTGGTTAGAGAAAGATGCTGGCCGCCCTTGAGAGAAAGTTGCTAGGGGGAAGCGTCGTTCGTGAGAAAAGCAGATTTCGCGTATCTTCCCGTAGTAGGTGACGGATTTAGGGACTGCTGGATAATGACTGTTTGCCCGTTTGAAGGATCTTAGTTAAATAAATCCTAAGATTTATAGCGGGTTCTCGGGGTAGCTGAACATGTACTGTGAAGATGCATCGACATCTGATAATCATCTTGCCCGAAGAATAGGATTTGTGTGTAGCGAGCCACGGGGTAGAAACCATTGGAATGTTTATTGTCGAGTGCCGCTACAACTATTTCTTTTTAAGGAGAGCTATACAATTGTATAACTCTCTACTTCTATTGTATAACTGTATAATTGTATAACTCCATACCTCTATTAGGTAAAAACGTTCATCCCGTGACTACGTGACATCCCGCGGCTACGTTCGGCGACTGCTTGTCGCCTTGAGCCCAAGCTCATTATCGCAAATCTCGGATAATTATAATCGGGTTAATTTATGAAGATTTAAGTATTGGGAATTTTCCAAGGAATTCTAAAGGGAAGGCCCGGTGTCCTTTCATCTCCGACATATATATATATATATATATATAATTTATTTCTAATAAAAATTAAGCAACACCAACAAAAGATGGGGGATTTATAAATATATAATTTATTTATATATTTTTTCCGCGTTCTATAGTCACCTAATATGTGATGCTAATAGCATAACATGATTTCGTAAATAAAAAGAACTGAATTAACAATTGAAGTAAATAATATCTTCAAACAAATAAATCGACAAATGATAAAGTACTAAGAAAATCAATTGAGAAATAAATGTTCTGAATAATCCGTTCATTGAAATACAATAAATCCTTAATTTCGATTCTTTGTGCCTAATATTCTCTTACATAGAGTATAGTACATAATGGAAAGCATAAGTAACCGATTAAAAACATTAAACGAAAAAATACGTACTGTAATTAAAAAGAAATGAATGATATCGAGGAATAATAACAAACGCTCTCTATTGTAGAATCACCGAGGCGTTATGTGGAGGGTGAGGTGACAATTCACTATCGTTCACCAGTGCGTACAGAGGCAAAAGAACCATTGAGCGAAGAAGAGCTCGCTCGTCGAAGCGCGGAGAATATGCGACGCGTTTATGAAGAAGAACGTCGTCGCAAATATCTTCAGGAATTACACGATATCAATTCACGACGACACACTGACAACTTTATGTAAGTTTTACTATCCTATCTCCTTTTTTCTTTTAATTTATGCATACTTCACAATGTCATCAAGGAGGGATACGATTTTGAAGAGTTGAGTGTTTTGCTTGCAGAGCGTTAGTATTTTTTCGAACAAACGAGATAGTGTTCATGTGAAAAATATTTCTTATTCAATTTGTGCTTTGAGTATAAGTATATAAGTACATATATATATTATACTTATATTATACTTATACTTATAAAAGTATATATACTTGTAATAATATATAATGTAAGTAAAGATAAAAATAAAATGTAAGATTTATTAATTAGTGTACTGTAGACACTGATTTGTTATAAACAGTTTATACATAAAAATGCTTACTCTTGGTTATGAAGAATATGTACTTACATTTTTTATCTTTTACTTTTTTGAGAAATATTTTGATACTATTATTCAATTTTATAATGTTAATCTTTTAGCGTAATAATTACTTTTACTTTATTTGTATAACGAATACAATATTGACAAGGGATAACTAAAATTTATTTTTTAGTATAGTAATTTATTATTACATAATAATTCTAACGTACTTTATAGTTATTTTCACATATATTGTAGATATATTTATTATAAAATTTGAGACTTACGTCCCTTCTGTTTCGTTATTGTCAATTAAAGAACCTGAGGAGCTTAAGAAGAAATTAAAGAAGATTAAAGAAAATCATAAAAAATAATATTGCTCTTCAATTTTTTTGTACTTTTTTTTATGTACATACATGTGAATCACGCACTTATTACGACGCCCATATAAAATAACTTCATAGTACGTCATACATCACCTAATAGCTTAATCACAATAGTCTTATAACGCACTTGGGATACGTTTAAGACCATAAACACTTAGTTTGAGAAATTTCACTAATTTTGATATACTAGATACTATTGTTTGTACGATAATTTGTTTACATATTAAATCGAAATATATTGATAATTATTATTAGAAGCATTTTATTCTTATATTTTTTAAATTAAAATATTAGTTTTTTTAATTGGATTTACTTACATATAGAATTTCGTATGCAAACGTTCAGAGTTTGAGAATTGAATACACATATGTCCGTATATAGTGCCCGATGATGATGATACTGTACTTTGTTTCTTGCCAAATTAATAGTAAAATAATAATAGAAATAAGGCTAGGAGATTAGGATAATGAGGGTAGGTGCGTATTGTCAACTACCGAGATAGTTATGTATTGTTTAAAAGCTTAAACAATTCTGAGTCTCTCCGAATGATGAAAGAATATTTTATTAAAGAATATTTCGGGAACACTAGACGACTTTTTAACATTATTGACTGTTTCGAATGCTCAAACGATATTGGTCTTGCTAGATCGAGCGGATGCTGGATCGCAAGATCCACGCCTTGCGTAGCCTCAAATATATGTATGCTACTTTATCATTAATTCTATTATCGAATTTTACCATAAAATGTACTATGCGTTACAACTTCTACAATTACCGCAGGTCTACTGCGTTTTTATATGAATTATTATTGAGCGATAAAATGTGTACGAATCTGGTTATGAAAATAATGGAACAAGTAACATAAGAAATGTTTATAATGTTGCCATATAGCATTTCTTTAAAATATTTCACCGAATTAATCATTAATCGATTACACTATCCTCAATTTCTTACTCAAAATAATGTAAAGACTCGATCCGTGTAAAGAAAGAATGAAACAATGGTTTACAAAATTGTGTTATGCATCTGTATTTTTACACGTGTTAAAGAATCTTCTCTGAACTATTAATTTTGAACATACTGTTAGTTTAATATCTTATTGCAATTATAACGGCAAAGAAAATCTGTATGACTTATCTCTGTTGCAAGAAACACCATGAACAACTCGTAATATTTGAAATTTAGATATTGCTAGTAAAATTAAAAAAATGAAATAAGTACTTCTATTCAATTATTATTCAACTATGTAATTTATAACTAAAAAGTTATATCTCACTAATAAAAAAATATTGTTATTGAATATCGATCTCCATTGAAATTATACGACTTTGTTTAAATTATGCACTTGCGACTTCATATCGTCGTTTTAATATTTCTTTAATAATAATATTTTATTTTTAATCGTTATTATATTATAGCTATTTTGCCATTCAATAAATTACTTATTATTATTATTATTATTATCATCATCATCATTATTATTTATTCATTTATAGTCGTACCAACTAGCACCTATTTTGCGTTTAAGAACACACATTTGTCATTGTGGTACACGCGTATAGGGCTCTAATAGCCTAAGTCACATAGAACTCTAGAAAGTACGTATATCTTTTTCAACATAAAATTACGATTAAGTGAGACGAAGAAAGCAATCTTCTTTGTAAAATATTACTTGTTTAAACAACTGATATATTTGCACTTTGCACAGATGTATAGTCATTTCCTATAAATATTGTATAAGAATTATGAATTATTCAGAACGAGAATAAAGAGATAATATCGTAAGGCTATACGGTAAAGCATACATGCAATTTCCATTAATAAATGAAACTTTGTTAGAGTTTACTTTACAAAGTAAAAAGAGTAATTACATAGAGTAAAAGTAGATTTGAACTTTTTAATTTATATACCTTGATCTTAAATAGTAATCATAATTGGAAAAAGTAAAATATTCTATTTTTCAGATTAAATGATACATTTTTTATAGATTTCAATACATTCATATATTTTTATACAATAATTGCCAATAGTGCTTTAGGTTTATAACGAAACAATTTCTATTCTTTATTTCTATATTTTAAATCTTTAATCTCAGCAGGTACAATCCTTCCAGAATCTCTCATTTCATTTTCCTTTACTTTCATACATGGAATCTTATTAGAAAATTTAAGGTAGCTTTATACTAAAATTAAATAGAAGAAACGCTAGGGGAGGTGAAGAATCGAAATAAGTTATCGTTAAATTATAATTTTTTAGACTGACATAAAAATCTTTCTTATAATAATTTACACCGTAATAAAGTATATTCATTACTTGTTCTATTATTACGAAATTGAACGTAATTATTTATCTCGTTCATATGAATGATAAATCAATCTGTTGTTATTCCATCTTTTTACAAAAATACTTATGAACCTATGTCTATATATAATTTCTTGCCTTTGCGCATAGAATAACGTTTCTTGCTTTTGCGCATAGAATATGTTAGTATCGTTTTGCGGAAAAATCTGCAACGCTTCGTACATAATAATAATATCTGTAGCAGGAAAAGACTAGTATTCCGTTACTAGTAGGGATTCTGTTGAAAAGATGTAACAGAATTCTCGGATAGTGTAGAACGTTCGAATATTTGAGTATTCGGATAATGAAAGATTAAAGTTCCTCAGATTTCTTTATATGTTTTATTTTTTATAATCAATGATTTCAGACCATCACAAAAATCACCGATTCCCTTGAATCGTTACGATGATTTCGTGGATGATTTGAGCCACAGAAGCAGATCCCAGGAGCAAACACCGGAACCGCGGCTCGTGGCTAAAGCACTTTATAATTTTATCGGGCAATCTCCGCGGGAATTAAATTTCCGTCGCGGTGACATAATATTTGTACGTCGCCAGGTAGACAAGAACTGGTACGAGGGTGAACATAATGCTATGATTGGCCTGTTCCCATCGAATTATGTTGAGGTAATTTCACTTGGAAAACATTAACCTTTATATTACTTTCTTCTTGGTATACAATACAATTGTACAATAGTATACATCACAAACAAAGAGGTTCTTATCAAATTAGTATTTTGATCAAATACTTGTTCATACAGGGCCTGGTCAAGTAATATGTACAAGCGAATCTAAGATAATTCTATAGAAATCAGGATTACTAGTGATCTCTATTTATTATATAGATTTATTTGCAATGATTGAAAACATAGAACTATAACTATTTAACTAGAACTTAATTTAGTAATGTGATACAACTAAAGACAACTAAACTGATGGTTCACAACTCAACTTATAATTTACAACTAACAACTTACAACTCACAATAACTCGACAACTCACAACGACTCGATCCATTCATGAGTAACGATTAACCCGCAACTATTCGCAACTTCCTCGCAACTGCAACTAGTCGCAAGTCAGTCGCAACTACAACTACAACTATTCATTACTAACTGTACACTCTCACCACCAAGACGTCTCTTTTTATACCAGAGTTTACGATATTACTACAACGTACACGTGTTTTACAGTTGTTGACCTAAGGTGATCAAGTACACCTGTTTTAATTACCTAATGTCCTAAGGGGCCACGGGCATATGGCCCATCGCGATTTCCCATCCTTCTCGGCCCGCTAGCACTTTTATTGTTTTCTAGCTGTAGTACATCGGGATTTCTCCAACGATTTTCTTCCTGATACTACAATTCTTTATGGAAAAATAAGTGAAAATGTAGGATAAAATTTTGTCGTCCAAAAATTAGTTTCCAAGAGAATCGAAATTGAAAATCCACTGCTTGCATACGCAATCGCTTTTTCTAATGTTTCATTTACACGAATTTACTATTTTGTTTTTTACTTAAATTAGTTTATAGTGGAGATATCGAAAATTTCTTGTGCTTTCTTGAATCTAACAGCTTATAAATGCCACGCAGATGTTGTATACAAACATAATAAGCATTATATGCACATATATACGGTGGGACGGCATAGTAGTATAGTCTAGCAGATGGTGATCCTATGTGAAAAAATAAGAAAAAATTTAGCCTAATAAAATAATTTTTTTGGAGGTTTCGTTTTCGAGAAAATCGACTTTAAAGATTTGTCAAATTTACTTAAATTTTGTTAATACCAGATTGAATATAAGTAAATAATCGACAGGAGTTTCTACCTACTACTTTGAAAATAAAACTGTACTTTGTAAAAATAAAACTTTTTCAAATAATGCTGCGTTTCTCAGAAAAATAAATTTGAAAATGTATCAGGCGCGTATACCTTTAGTCGCGCGTAATTAAACATGCGTGCGTATTTCCTTGAAAATGAGGCTCCTAACCGAAAAATGTTATTTTACATTTTCGATTATTATATACCTATTATATACCTAGTCGGTACTTAACCAAGTTAAAATACACTCAACAAATTTTCAAACTCGATTTTTTTATAAACGAAGATTTTCTTATAATACTTTATATAGCTTTAGGACTGATATTATTTTAACCGGCCGCCGTGAGCTGGTCAGCAACCAATACTAACTCATACACTGTTACGAACGTATTATAGGCATAATTCAGTGTAATGGTACTGATAGTTTTAGCGAATATCTCGGAAACTATAGCTAAGATACAGTAACACATAGAGGCAAAAGTTGTTTAGAATCATGCTTCTGACAACATATTAAAAAATCGAAATCGGTGCGAATGGTATAATTCTACAGAATTACTATACTAGTTTTATTCTATACTTTCTTATTATTTTTTTTATAGGGAACCACGTCATATGCTCATTTGCGTGTGGTATTATTCGATCGTAAAGAATTACGAAAGAGATTCTCAGTACTTAGAGTCACTCTCAAAACTGTTACAATGATTGACATTATGAGTTATAAATTCAAGAAAAATATATGTTGTTGATCAAAATCGAATTATATTGCAAATTAATATAACACTATTATGCTTCTACATATTCAGAAAATAAAAATTTAATTTCATATTTAAAGTTAAATATAATGTTTTATGTTTTAGAAGTGCATTTTAACACTTTTGCACTGTATTATACATTCTGCTATATTTTACAATTTTCAATTAAGAAAGTCAAATTTGTATTAAATGCACATCGCGTGCGTATGTTGCCACTAAGAACAGAACATTTTCCCACGGGAAAATGTTCATTAAACACCATGAGTTCGATTTGCATAGACACGTGCATTGTTTATGTTTACTTTTCACGTTCACTTTTTTGAAGAACTAACTCTTTTAGTTTATATTTATTACTGCAGTAATACTTTGATGGGTGATGCCAATTTACTAGTATTGATGCTTACTTTATGATTGTATCAAATTGATACATATCCGCAGAGACAGGTATATCACATAGGAAACTTCAGAACTAAAATAGCTTTGAAGAAAATAAATTACGGTATATATTTATCTCCTTAAATGGATAAAAGTTAGTATAAGTGGTAGAAGAAAAATGCGAACTGTCTCTATCATTATAGAGTTTCTCTAAGTTTCTCTATAATGATAGAGACAGTTCGCATTTTTCTTCTACCATAAATTCTTCATGAAATTCTAAATGCGTCAAAATGACGCGTTCCGTAAATCTAGTGTTAAACAAAATTTATCAATGAGATAGGTAGCTAAGAAACTTGGAAAAAAGTTCTATCAGATTGTAGCAAATCAGTGGATGGTCATTCTCGAAAATTGAATGAGCATGACCGCCGAAGCTTGGTCAAAATAATGAGAATTCGGGTAACCCTTAGAAATTGTTCTGGAGTGGACGTTAGTCCGCATATTGTTCGTAGATGTTTAACATCAGAAGATTATATAATACGCGTCAAAGTAAAAAAACCGCTGTTTACCACAAGACATCGAAAACTAGGATTACAATTCGCTGAAAAATATATTAATTGGACAGTTGATTATTGGAATTTTCAGTAAAATTCGCCTTTTCTCAACAGCGTTTTTCTGATTTTTATTGAATTTTTATCTCATAATACGAATCATTGCAACAGTTTTGAGAGTTATTGTATATGTATTGAATATTGGTATTAGATTCTATACACTCATGTTTATTAAACATTGATAATATTACATTATAACGAAGAATTCTTTAAATAAAGCTATTTGTTAGTACACACATATACAAAATACCTTCATGTTATAGTTAGCTCAATAATTATAAAAGTCAAAAGTGTTATATTAATTCTTAATTACTATCATTGAGTTATTGATGATAACAGTTTGGATTAGTTTACCTGATGTATTTACACAGATTAATATAAAGTGCTTTAAAATTATATAATTAACACCTTCTTGTGAATCGCCTACGATTCAATAATATTAATTGAAGTTTAATGTAAAAAGAAAATAACGTTAATGATAAGATTATTTATTTTTCTAATTTTGACAATCTATTTCCTTCTTTCTACTTATTTTTTCCAGTTAAGCTTTAACTCTTGCTAATAAGATTTCGCACCCACATATCTTGTAAATCACTTTACAATGAAAAGTAATAATATTTGAAAAATGTCAACTTATAAAAAAATAACACTATCTTTTAAATTACAGATTTTACCTTACGATGGTATGCGCACGACCCCAAAGAAACCTCACGAGGGTCAGGCACGAGCTAAATTCAATTTCGTCGCCCAAACAAATCTCGAATTATCTTTAGTCAAAGGTAAATACAAAAAATATATCAACATATCTCAGCAGCAAAAATTTATATTGGATATTAATGTAAAATGACATATCTGCTTTTACGTGATCAGTGTTTAAGTGACAATGTAGGAAAGATGTATTTTTATTTAGCCAACGCGCAATATATTAATGTAACGAAAATTTCCAGAATCAGTACATCATCAATACAAAAACATTATTCTTTTAGGGGAATTTGTGGTTTTGACAAGAAGAGTCGATGAAAACTGGTATGAGGGACGTATCGGAAATAGAAAGGGAATATTCCCCATCTCCTACGTTGAAGTTATGACAGAGCCTGGCCTTAGATCAGGTATTACTTTCTACTATGCAACTACAGCAAAAACATATCTGTTTGAAATAATGCTTTATTTTGTTTAACTATTTTGTTCTATATCTATTTCACGTAATATATTTTTTTAATTATAGAAACGCCAACACAAAACAAACCAGTTGCCTCTCCAGCTGCGCATAGTCTTTTGGCAAATGGATCAGCTGGGGGAAAAATGAGTATGGGATCCCATCACTATATGCCGTCCATACCAGTTAACATTAACACAACCCAGCCACATTACAATTCACTGGTTAGTAGTTTAAACCACACTCTCATTACATTAATTTCTTCAGTGGTCAATAGTATACTATAAATATTGAACAAAAAAAGATAATAATTAGAAAATATTCTAGAATGATTGAACGAAATGATATGCACAATATATCATTCTTGTCTAAAAAATGACACAGCACAAAAAATTAATTTGTTTTTCAAATTATTATCACGAATTAGAGTTCAGATTATTATCTTTTAAGATTGTTTAGGATTATAAATTGAAGATTACAAAAATGATATTTGATTTTGGTTTATAAGCATTGTCTTTCTAGTTGATAAATTTGGTTAAAAAAGTAATATTTTATTATATTTAAATATAATTCTATGCCGAGTTCTAGCTATATATAATATACTTATATATTATAGAGATCAGGATTATAGTGATCTTTATTTAGTATATAGATTTTTTTATTGTGATTAAAGCAGGGAAATATAATTATTTAATTACAACTTAATGTAGTAATGTGATATAACTAAGGCAACTAAATTGATAATTCATAACTCAACTTAAAACTTACAATTAACAACTCAGCTCACAACTCATGAGTAACAATTAACCCGCAACTACTCGCAGCTTACTCGCAACTGCAAGTAATCGTAACCCCAACTACAGCTATTCACTACTCTTTCTTTTTTATTTTCTTTTTTTACATGGAGGGAACATGCCTTTATAGGCATCTCGCGCTCCCCAGGGAGAGAACGCGAGGTAGTGCCGAATACTATTGACTACTCTCTCCATCAAGACGTCCTTTTTATACCAGAGTTTTCGATACTCCTACAACGTACAAGTGTTCTTACAGCTGTTAGCCCAAGAGTTGTTGTTGGTCAAGTACACCTTTTTTAACCTCACAGTGTCCTAAGGGGGCACGGATATATGGCCCATCGGGATTCTCCATCCTTCCCGGCCTGACAGCACTTTTATTGTTTTTTATCTGTAGTTCATCGGGATTTTCCCAACGGTTTTTTCTCCTTACTAGAGTATAAATGTAGTTTTTTTTCTAAAATTAATTGCTTTAAACTGTGTCACTTTCGTAGTAAGATTAACTACAATGTTATCATTGTATCATATCCTGTGACTTGATTCTGTGACTGTGTCTGCGTCTATCTTATTAGAGGACGAACCTAGAAACTTGAGAAAATATTTTACATCAAGTAACTAGTAGGTTTACATTAGTAACGTGATTCAAAATTGATACTTTAATTCGAGCGATCTGAAGGTAAGAAACTTGAAAGTTTAATTGAATAGAAAGACTAATTTGAAAGAGACATAAAGAGTGCTTATATTATCTAATTGATAATTAACAAGAACGTAACTGTTTCTGTATACGTATTAATTCTTTTAACTTCAAAATAAAATCAGTAAAATCTGGGAACGTTTACAACGAAAATCTGTACATACATGCAAAAAGTGCTTTTTAACTCAACGATGATGTTGACACGTCCTAACATTTTTAAGAGTAATATAATATAATTTAAACTGATATACTAATAATAGTATATACAGGCTGTTCGACTACAGGTGTAAAGAAATTTAAGGGATGAAGCTAAAATAAGATGAAAGTTAAGAATAAGAAAGTTGCGTTTCCGCCTTTGTCTTCTTAGTTATTAACAATTAAATATTAGCCCAAATATCCCTATGCGTGAGCAAACCTGCTTACTCGAACGACAGTGGGTCAACCTAAGCAATGGGATGTACAGGGATCCTCAAACCGAAAGATACATAAGCAGCAGCTTACCTCGTATAGAAGAAAATAGTAGATTGAACATTGAAACTATACCTGCCTACGTATTAAAAAGCATAACAGTATATTGAAAACCGCCTCATAGAATTTTCGAGTAGAGAGGATTATTGTTTCCTTTAATGCTTTTCCTCCATAAATAATTAATAAATAATTAATAAATAATAGCACATATAAACGATATTTATACAAATTTCAAACACTCACCGTTCCATCCGCGGGTGCCCACAGAAATATCAGAATCGCATCGTAAGTTTACAGACTGTTCATAGAAAAATTTATTTAATTCCAACACGAGTAATCGGGCGTGTAGTGTGTCTAATATGCACAGTGGGCGTTGTATGTATCGTGCATATTGTGTACTTTGTTTGGGAGAAAACAGAAGCTATATTGAATACTTACTGTAATATGTATGTAATGCCGTAATTCTCGGGGTAATTCAGGTGATCGATTCTGAAATCTGAAAATCGAGTTTATTGTGAAAATACTTAAATGAAATACAGGAGTAAACAACAATTAATACTAATCTATAACAGTAAACAATAAATAATAAGTTTTGTGCAATGTCTACCTGAAAATCGGGAATCGATTTTCAACGTCCTGAACTACCGATCTTTCTCCGTCAATCTTCAATGTTTTAAATAATTATTCTTTCTTCTGTGATCTTGTCTATCTCTGATGTTGCTCTCTGTCCGCCCGTTTGGGAAATGAGTGTCTCTCAAAATGGTTGTCCGTAAAACAAAAGAAAGTCTCTCTGTCCGTGAAATAAAGAAAGTCGTGCTGTCCGTAAACAGAGAGAGTCCCTATCACACTTGAACTCTAGGGAGTTTACATGTATATAATATATATGTCGGGTTGATGTCAGGAATGGAGTTAGGATCGTTCGATGAATTGTTGTTAGCGTTACTCATTTTCGTTGCTCGCTTGAAGTAGTGTTTATTGATGGAGGTGTTCGGTACAAGTCGCGACGGTAGTTTAGACACTAACGACAATGGCCTCAGGATCGATAACGAATCCGCGGTCAACGGGATAATAGATGTACTTTATTTCAAAGTCTAAGTCTGACTCCGCGTACTCTCCGTAACACAAGGTTATGCACTGAAGGCACTAATTGACTGACTGATCAGAGTGCAGAAAAAGAATGAATTCCCATCACGGTGACGCTGTCGAGGAAAACTATGATGGGGTGTGTCTAGGGGCACGAGGTCATCGGATTCGTCAAGGAAGATCCTCGTTCGAAAGGTGAG